>PVKM010002228.1:0-67167 GCA_004027735.1 Carollia perspicillata | reverse complement strand
TTCTTTGTCTTTATCTGTTTTGTCTTCATCTTTAGACAGAGAACACAGAAAGTGGGGAAGAATGGAGAGGCTTCATTCTTACAGTAACAGAGGTAGGAAGGACATTACTTTTGGCTGATTCATTCATTCAACAAATATTTACTGAACATTCACTATGAACTATGCAGAGAAAAGGGGGTTGAAGATATAGTCATTGAAAAATACAGATATAGACTCCTGGCCAAGATGGAGGCGTAGGTGGAAACACTGTACCTCCTCTCACAACCAAGATAAAGGACAACAAATATTTACAAACAATAACACAACCAGAACACAGAAAATTGAACTACAGAAGTCCGACAACCATTCAACCAGACCGGTAAGAGGGGTGGAGTCGGCAGCTGGCAGAGAGGGAACGCAGCAGGAAAACGAGGTGGCTGCCAGGCTCAGGAGGGCCAGGGAGTATAGGTGGCGTGGAGCTTGTAGACCCCAAATGCGGGGAGGAGATGAACAGAGCATGCAGGGCACACAGGGCAGTTGGCCGACCGTGGACACACATTCGCGTGCAGATAAACTAGGCAAGAGCGGGCAGTGAGAAGGATCGCACAGCCCAGGGCCCCAGCGACAGGAAATAAAGCCCCAAAACACCGATTGAAAGGTGCCAGGTGAGGCTCCCAACCTCACAGGAGAGGTCATTAGGGAGACCCGCAAGGTCCCGGAGCATGCATAGGCCCGCCCACCTGGGAACCAGCACCGGGGGGGGGGCCCAGTTTGCTTGTGGGAGGCAGCAGAGGGGACGCAACTCCAAGTGAGCGTGAAACAGGCACCATTGTTCCCTCTCTAACCCCGTCCCCACAGACAGTGTCACAACCCTGCGACTAGGTTGCTCCACCCTTGTGAACACCTAAGGCTCCGCCCCTCATATGTAACAGGTGCCACCTGACCAAAAATGACTCAAACAGAAGAAAAGCTCAGAGCCCCAGAGCCAATACTTTTAAGCAAGCAAGAGATAGCCAACCTATCAGATGCACAGTTCTAAGCACTGCTAATCAGGATGCTCACAGAATTGGTTGATTTTGGTCATAAATTAGATGAATAAATGAAGGCTACACTAAGTGAAATGAAGGAAAATGCACAGGGAACCAGTAGTGATGGGAAGAAAACTGGGACTCAAATCAATGGAGTGGACCAGAAGGAAGAAACAAACAACCAAACAGAAAAGAATGAAGAAGCAAGAATCAAAAAAACGAGGAGAGGCTTAGGAACCTCCAGGACATCTTTAAACGTTCCAACATCCGAATTATAGGAGTACTAGAAAGGGAAGAGGAAGAGCAACAAGTGGAAAACTTATTTGAACGAATAATAAAGGAGAACTTCCCTAATCTGGAAAAAGAAATAGACTTCCAGGAAGTCCAGGAAGCTCAGAGGGTCCCAGAGAAGGTGGACCCAAGGAGGAACACACCAAGGCACATCATAATTACATCAGCCAAGATTAAAATGAAGAAGAGAATTCTAGAAGCAGCAAGAGATAAGGGGACAGTGACCTACAAAGGAGTCCCCATCAGACTGTCAGATGATTTCTCAAAAGAGACCTTACAGGCAAGAAGGGGCTGGAAAGAAGTATTCCAAGTCATGAAAGGCAAGGACCTACATCCAAGACTGCTCTATCCAGCAAAGCTTTCATTTAGAATGGAAGGGCAAATCAAGTGCTTCCCAGATAAGGTCAAGTTCAAGGAGTTCATCATCACCAAGCCCTTATTATATGAAATGTTAAAGGGATTTATCTAAGAAAAAGAAGATAAAAAATATGAGCAGTAAAAGGACAGCAAACTCAGTTATTAACATCCACACCTGAAACAAAAGCAGACTAAGCAGACATCTAAATCAGGAGCAGAACCACAGAAATGGAGGTCACGTGGAAGGTTAGCAACAGGGGAGTGAGAGGAGAGGGTGGGGAGAAGGTACAGAGAATAAGTAGCATAGACGGTGGTGAGAAAATAGACAGGGAGAGGGCAAGAGTAGTGTGGGAAATGTAGAAGCTAAAGAACTTATGACACATGGACATGAACTAAAGGGGGGAAGTGTGGGTGGAAGGGGGTATGCAGGGTGGAGGGGAATGAAGGCAGCAAAATGGGACAACTGTAATAGCATAATCAATAAAATATATTAAAAAATAAAAGCAAATATAGAAGAAAAAAAGGAAAGTACAGAACAAGATGACAGAAAAAAGTCAAATATATAAGCAACAATAGAATATTATTCTGCAATATAAATGACCTATAGCTACAAAAAAAAAGAAAAATACAGATATAAACCTTCAGACTTGCTTATGAAATTTCTATTTTCATCAGATGGATGGAGAGGGAAAAAAATAAAATAAAGAAGCCAACAAAAATATAATTTAAAATTGTGGTAATTGCTGTAAAGAAAATAAACAAGGTGACACTAATGACTAATAGGTGGTCAGGGAAATCTACTTTTTGGTCTCATTCTATTGACAAGTGGTCTTTGCATAGTCTGATATTTTAGCTTACATAGCATCCTCTAAAATACTTTCCAAATCCATACTTATTCATTTAATACATATTTATAACATGCTAATTGAAAGGGATTTTATGAATAAGTTAGACAATATAACAGGGAGGGACCATGAAAATAAAACTCACTTTTTAAAAAATATTTTATTTATTTATGTTTAGAGAGAGGGTAAGGAAAGGAGAAAGAGAGGGAGAGAAACATCAATGTGTGGTTGCCTCTCACTTGCCCCCCACCGGGGACCTGGCTGGCAACCCTGGCATGTGCCCTGACTGGGAATTGAACCAGCAACCCTTTGGTTCACAGGCCTGTGCTCAATCCATTGAGCCAATCCAGCCAGGGCAAAACTGGCTTTAAAATGTTTGTTTTGTGAGACTTAAGACCAAGGAATGTTTATCTGTTTAACTCTGTGGCATCTTATCTGAGATCAATAATAAGATCTACTGCTTATGGTTTACTGTTGTAGCAAGATAACTACAATTATTTTAAATAAAGCCACTGTAGCAACTGTCTAAGAAATGTGAGGTACTTTGATAGTCAGCCCCCCAAAGAGCATCATATTATCTAATACTTTGAGAAGATAAGAAAACTGTTTATGTTTATTAGGGTAAGTTAAATACAGACTCTCTCCAAAGTTAGTTCCTAAGTAAAGGCCTTGCAGTCACATGGAATAAGCACTGCACTTGACTGAGATGATGGATGCTGTTTTTTATTTTAGTCCATAACATGTAAAAGTTGGAGGCTCAACTACCATGTGTGTAAGTCACAGGCGGATTAAAAAGTAGACCAGATAAAGAGGTTAAAGACATGTTGACTTGGGGTGAAAGAGAAACTCTTTGGGGAAGTGCATTCTTTTCATACAATGGCATTTCTTACACTAGGGACCAAGTCTCCTGATGGAAGCTGAGTAGCCATCAACAAGTACACTAAAACCACTGCAAAACTGCAGTGCGTCTTTCTGGTACATTAATTATACTTGATGTTCTGGCCACCAAATTTTGTTTTCATATTTTTCCTTGATAAAAAAATTATTTTTAAATTAAAATGTATCTAGGTATATTACAGAATGTAAGATTTATGTGAGTTTACAAAAGAAGACAAGTTACCTTAAACGTTGTGCTCTATAAATGTTTTTCCCCAACGATCCCAGATCACTCTGTGCTTGTTGTTAGGAGAACTTCACAGTAGAAGTTTGAGAAAGACAGACTATTGCTGAAGGAGCTGAGACATTGCTTTGTTTTTTCTTTTAAGATTTTATTTATTTATTTTTAGAGAGAGGGGCAGGAGGGAGAACCAGAGAGAAAAACATCAACGTGTGAAATATCCACCAGCTGCCTCTTGCACACCCCAACAGGGGAGATGGTCTACAACCCAGGCATGTGACCAGACTGGGAATTGACCTGGCAACCTGGCGCTCTGGTGTGCAGGATGACACCCAACCCACTAAGCCACACCCGTCAGGGTAGATGTTGTTTTTGAATTAAAGAAAATGGAGTTTGAGTCTCGGTTTTACAACTTACTAGCAATGTGACCCTGGACAGTTATTTAATTTTTCTAAGACTGTTTTTTGTGTGTGTGTTTGCTTTTTTAATTTGTAAAGTAGGATACCTATTGAAGCACTGTTGTGAGAATTTGCAATAACACAATACCTAAGATGTCATAGGTAGTTAATAAGGAGTGACTGTATCATTAGTTTTTCTTCATTCTATTATTTTTTTCTGGATTGGTATATAAGGAAATAGCCTTACTGATATTAGGTAGATTAGTTATCCTTTTGTGTACCCTTATTAGTAATTTTTATTTCAAATTTCATATACATGGACATCAGTCATAAGAATTAATTAGATAAGTACATAGAAAACATTCTAGTGTTTTCTTCCCAATGAACTCTCCTATATATCCCCTGGAAAGCATGTATCCCACTCTGCAGATCAAGCTGTTAATTAGACATGGTCAAAATATGGTCTAAATCAGGGGTATAAATATAGGTCAGGATGATAGGTTACTCAATCCAAAATACATTTCCAGAAAAGGTTAAAAAAAAGTAGTCACTAGAGCAAAATCTTCATCCTAATATGAAATTAAACTTTGAAATATACACACAAGCACATCAAAATATTGACTTCTGATTGCTGGTCCTCAGTCATCTAATGAACAGTGCCATCTCAAATCCATGTTACCATGTGGTTGGTAGAGACAGTTCTCAGTTACCTGTGGAAGAGCTATGCACTTTGCAGGTGCACTTGAACTTCCCTGGCAGTGAGAACTACAAAACTCAGAATGAAAACATGAGAGATCTGTTGTTACCTGAATTAGCCTGTAGTGCAAGGTGGGTGTACTTCATTTTGGGACCAGACAAAAAGGAGCATTTCTTGGCAGAAGATCAGGCACCCTGTGCAGGTTCTGTTTGGTTTAGAGGCTATGCTAGGATGCTGAGCCCTACACCAAGGTTGTCTATTGGTGATTCTACTCATCCATCTCTGTCAGGTAACTGAAGCTCCTTAGGACCAGAACAGGCTCATCTTTGCTAAAACTTGGTTGGTTATTTTGCCGTCTTTCTTGTTTGCCTGTTTTAATTGGTTTTAGCTGTCAGTTCCTGAAGATGTGTCCCTCCTCCCTGGACAAGTAATTAGACTGCATGAAGTCTTAGAGAGAGAAAAGAATAGGAGGATTGAGACAGAGCAGCTCCCGAGCACATCTCCGGAAAAAGAGGGGGAATCGAGTGAAGACTATGCGGATGTACTGAACCCTATGCCAGCGTAAGTGCACCATCAACCCGTTTATTTATTAGATTGTAACATTAAGGAGTGCCCATTGTTGACCTCATTAAGCCACGGGCACCAAGTTGTCTTGTGGATACAGAGCATACTTCTGAGTACACACCACATTTCCTCTTCTGGGTCATGATCAACAAAAGGCAAAAATGCAGATTTGAACCAAATACCTTACCACACAGGAAATCCCCTTTCACCCACAGTTTTAGACCAAATAGGTATTCTTTCCAAAGTTTAAACCTAAATAAAAACTGCTATGAGGAAGGAAGGAAGCGATATTTTTTCACCTTGCAATTCTCCGATTGACTGATTTTTCTCTCAGAAAAGTATACCAAAGAATTAAAAATGACTGAATGTTCTATTCAACTGTTCAGTCAATCAGTGAGTAGTCACTGAGCTTGTACTTGGAGGAAGGCTCTGTGTAAAATGTGTAAAGTATTGTTGGGAAAATTGAGGCATAGAATATGCTGAATTCAGCAATATCCATATATACATATATATATATATATATATCTGGATCTATCTATCTCTCTCTATATATGGATCTATATATCTGTTTTATTGTTAAGAAGTGTGACTAAGGTTGTGAACACCTTCCTCCTGAACTCTTGGTCAAGTTCTCATCAATGAATCGTGTCCAGTACCACGTTTGACATCAGGTTATGATTCATGTTCTTTCTATTCTGTAATCACCAAAACCTTCTCACCATAACTTTTGGCCGAACCAATGACAACTAATGACTGATAAGCTAAAAGTCAAAGCCTTGGCCTGGTGGCTCAGTTGGTTGGAGCATCATCCCATATACCAAAAGTTTACGAGTTTGATCCCTAGGCATGGCCCATACTTAGGTTGTGGGTTCAAAAAAACCATAAATGTTCAACAAAACAATATATGTTTTTACACATAAATAAAAAGAAAACTAAAATCCTTCCTTGATCCACAACTCAAAGATATTTTCTGTTAACATTTTGGTGTATTTTACATATTCTGCCAGATATTTTTCTGTGACTTAGTTGTAAAAACACCACCAATGTCATAAGAAAGCCATATTATACCAAAAGAAGTGAGTTAATACATACCCTTAAAAATGAGTTATTTAAAATAGAGACCTTACAAGAGAAGCATGTATAGAGATGTTTTTTTTTTTTTAATCTCTGGAAAGAAGCCACCAACAAATGTTATTTATCCAAGAGTCTATTATTATAAACTAAGACTGGAGAGACATTGTTAATTCTTGTCTTAGATTTTCAAATGGTAATGGTAATTGTATACTGATCAACAGATAACTTTTCAAGTCCCCTTTCATCAGAGAAAGAGGTTTTGGAGGGAGGAAGGAAGGAAGGCCTTAGGCATGCACATACTCATAGTGGCACAGGCTTATAATTATAACAGTAATTATAATTATATCATTGTACTTATAAAAATAAAGCTGAGAATTTTAAGAAAAGTTTATAACTGCAGTTCTTAAAGTTATTTTAGTAGCATTTTTTCAAGTAATGATCTTTATCAGTTTTTTTAAAAAATGTTTTTTATTTCACCTCTATAGATGTTTTTATACAGTGTCTCGGAAAGAAGCAACTGAGATGCTTGAAAAGAATCCTTCATTGGGGAATATGATCCTGAGGCCTGGTAGTGACAGCAGAAACTTCTCCATTACTATCCGTCAGGAGAGAGAGTATGTTTAATTAAATAAATATTTGGAATTACTAAAACGCATGATATCACTTTAGGAAGCAAAGTCACAAAGTTTAGAAGAACATCTGCTATGTGTTTTGTTGGGGCTAAAAATACAAACACAAGAATGGAGAGGGAATGTTATATAAGTGATGACGAAGATTGAAGCATCACTTCAATAAGTGAGGCTATTGCCAAGGACAATATTTTCTGTAGAGTAGAAGAATGAGCAAAGTACTTTGGTCTTGGATATAGTTCATTCATTCATTCATTCATTTCAACAAATATTTATTGAGCAATTACTATGGGCCAAGTGATTTTCTAGATGCTGAGGATGCAGCAGTGAAGAAAACAGCATCCTTGGTTTAAGGAAGTTTACATATTTGTAAGGAGAGACAGGCTATAAATAAACACATAACTAAAAATTTCATACATATGGTAACAAGGCCTATGGAAGTAAAACAAACCAAAATTAGGGAAATGGGAACCTCAGAGGTAACAAAGAGAAAATTACATGCTCACTTTGGTAGCACATATACTAAAATTGGCATGTACAGAGATTAGCATGGCCTTTTGTGAACTGTTCCCTGTTAAAAAAGAGAGAAAGAAAAAAATTTCTAGTTGCTGTTGTTGTTTTAATACAGAGTGGTCAGGGAAGGCCTACTTTATTAACTGACATTTAAGCAGAGACGTGAAGGAAGTGGGGGAACAAACCATTTCAATTTCTGGAACTAGAGTGTGCTAGGGAGCAAGTGCATGTGCCCAGAAGTGGGAGAAGGCTTGGTTTGTTCAAGAAACAAAAAGAGGCCTTTGTAACTGCAGGGAGTGAGCTGGGAGAAAGTGGTAGCAGACAGATGCCAGAGGTGGGGTAGTGACTGGTCACACTAACCTGTACAGGTCATTATGGGGACCAGGGTTTTACTCTGATTGATGTGACAGGCACTGGCGTGTGCTGAATAAAGAAGTAACATAATCTGGTGAATCTATGAAAAAGACCCTTTAGGAGCCTCTTGTCAAGGTTAATAATTTCTGGTAAAATGTCTGTGTTTGGTAAAGTACATAACATATTACATGCACTAGTCGATTGTTCTCTGTGCCCAGGGATCTTTTAGGATTCATTTCAGTTTTCAGAGTCTATGAAAACTTGCATTTCAATAGAACTCTGGTTGAGTTAATATCTTCACCACTGATGATATAATTAACATATAGAGGTTTTTGTCCCATGTGAAAATATTCAGTAAGTGATTTGTTTCTGAAAATATTTTTCAGAAAAAACATAAACAGAACTTTGATTTTTAATGTTATTTTTTATGAAGGTAATATTCTATTAATTACTTTTTAGCTAGAACATATCTACCAAAGAATCTATCTTCCAATCTACCATGAAAATCTGTAATTCTAAATAGAGTAAATATGAAGATGTTGACAATGAATAAAGACAGTAAAAAGAAAATAATCACAGGAAAAAATAAAATTATGACATTATGGCTGCATTGCTAGTATAATCAGTTCGATTCACTTGCCAGTTACTCTGCACACACTAGTTATATACAAGGAATGGGTGGCAAGGACGTTAGATGGTAAACCTGGAACTAGATCCTGGTTCTGTGGGCGAGGGCAGGGAATCTGTGTGTGTGGGTTTGTTTTCCACAGTGAATATCTATGTCAACCGAAACTTTTGGTATCAGTATCTTTTCACTTCTTATAGGCTGACATCTGCAGTTAATGATTTTCACTTGATATAGTAGAATATCACAAATTTTTCCATTAGAATTTATTTATCATTTAATTGGCTGTCTTGAAACAAATCCAACACATATAAAAATTATGATGGCCATTAAATATCAGTGAGCTTAGAAGAACTCCTGGGAGAAAAGTGGATTTTTCTGTTTACTATATCCTGATGAAGGAGATTATCCTTTTTCAGGGATTAGGAAATTGAGTATCACATAAAATATTGAATGTCTTTAACTATTTGTTTCCACTTTAAAAAATCAGAATATAAAAACAATTAAAATTTATCTTACAGATTTTTTAAAAAAAGAAACTGTCTAACTGCTTGAAAGACAGACTAGATCACCCCAGGGAATGATAATCATTTTTCCTTCATATTATTTTTTTCCTGGGTGGGATTGAATGCTTGATCAGTTTGCATGTGAGCCCTGCGTTACCGTTCTGCATATAACAAACGAAATCCTGAGGTCTAATGGCTCTTTAAGGACTGTGTATTTCCAGCACAGTAGTAGCCAGGTCCCCATTAAGGTAGTCCAAATTAGCGCAACTTTTGCACTGCACTTTCTGTGCAAGCAGGCTATGAGAAATAAGGTTTTTTTTCTTTTGCTGTAGATGTGGTTTTTGACCAAATGCAAGGAGGTGCTATACTTAGGAGATAAATGTAATGTCACAGTTTTTACTTATATTCATATTGTACTTAAACTCATAAGAGTCTGGCAAAGAAGTTCACTTCAAAGTTATGTATTTCTAACTTTTGCATACTCACTTCCAGTTTGAATTCATGTAGTACATACTTTTACACAGCTGGTGCTCATAAGAATATAACATATCATAAAACTAGCTGTTATTATACAAATTTTCCTTATGAGCCAGATATAATATTAAGTGTTGTTATATGTGTTCTTTAATGCTTCCAAATAGGTCTTTTAGAACGCCTAGATTTAATATTTTGTATTAAACAGGTTGCTTAATTTTGAAGGCTAGCAATTGTAGAGACGAGTGGAATTTTAGCATGTTAGACTGTAGAGCTTAATGTAAAGATTTGGCAGAAATCTAGACTATTAGGAAGCACCCGTGTTGCCCACAAAAGGAGAAATGTTCAGCCATGCAAGTTCAGATGACTGTGTCTGGTAAAACACTAGCTGAATAGGACAAGTTGGTTTACAAAATACCATGAAAGTAAAATGATCTCCATCTGTTAACAAATCAACTGAGGGAGGGAAGATTGTTGTTTTCAGGAAGAAGCAAAAGTCATTCAATGTCAAATTATCAGGTGACTCCTCTCTTGTTGTAAAATATCATCCACTTTTGCCCAGCCCAGTGGTGTGTGAATTCATGAGACGTAAAGCTGTTTTTACAACAAACTGCAGGATTTGGTTGGGTTTTCTAAAAACTGTTATGACTATGTGGCAAGCTAGCAGTATGAACACTTTGGAAAGACATTAACCAAGGGAGTAGTAGACAATATATTTTCCCCAAATTCATTCCTTTGCAAAAATTGGGGTCAAAAGCTAAGAACAAACATTTATAACCACATTGAAGGCCACACATTCTTTTTTTAAAGATAGGCTACTTCTTTTTTTTTGAGGTCATACACAGGAAACCTCAATATAGCAAATTTTATCAATCTCATTTTTTCCCCCGCTCTCTTAATTCCTTTGGAAAAACAAAACAAAATACAGAAGAAAGACAAAGGTCTAGAATGAAAGTCAAAACCTAAGTGGAATTTTTTTCTACCTTTCTGCTTCAGAACTTAGTCCTGTTAGTCAAAAGTTCCAAGAAACCCTGTTAACCTTTGCGACTGTTCCTTTCACAGCTGTGCCAAGAATGACAATTGTCGTGAAATGACAGTTTTTTACTAACAATCCTTGTCCCCACTTATACGGTACCATTTGTGGGTGCTGGGTTGAGTGTCTGACACACTGTCTTCAGCATGGTAAAAACTGAGACGGACAGCATTTTCCATGTTTTACAAATGAAGAAGCTGAGACTTTACAGAAACTACTAGCTTAAAATAACAAATTTTAAAAGTATAAAAACAGCAATTTATTGAGTAAATAAATGTGCCAGTCACTGTACTGAGGACATTTTAAACATAATCCACTACAGCCTTGTTAGCAAACGCATTACCATCTCCATTTACAGATGAAGAAATGAAGGCTCATAGAGTTTAACAGAACAGAACCAGAGTTTGAACCTAGATCTTTCTAGTTACCAAGGCCATACCCTTCAAGCTTTCTATCAAGGAATAATAATCATTTATTTCTTAGGAATATGGGAACTCTAAATGGAATTGGTGCAAGTGTTCAAAAGTAACTATGACTATAAAGGTATGGTTTTCAAGGGCAGGGATAAAGATGAAGCCAGAACCAACCACCCCAACAGAGGGCACTTGTAAGACCTCCTCTGTTCAAACATGTTTCCTTCACCAGCCTGTAACTTATGCCTGAAGGTTCAGCACTAAGAAATAATTTTTCCTTTTCCCTCTTTTTAGGATGGGAGAGGGTTGGTTAGTTTTTATCCCACATTTTGAAAGCCCTAGAATAAGCCATTGGAAAAAAAATATCAGCTGTCTTCCAATATCATATGCAACTGAAAGATTTGAATACAACAGTAGATGAAGGAGAGTCCCTTGAACAGAAATGTAGTTCAGTCCTAGAGAAACGTGACCTGGAAACGGGGAGAGAAGTGATGAAAAAGGTGAGAGGCCCTGCAGACCAGCTTCACCTGACAGACAATTTTGCTTTAACCAGCTTCTATAAATTGGACAGGCATTGAATTAGTTTGTCTTTCAAGCAAATGGCAGTGTAATAAATCCGTTTACTTTTTTTGTCAACATTAGAAAAGTCTTGGTACTGACACTGTTGCCATATGAATCAAGGGAGTTCAAGGCAAACATACTGTTGTTCAAACGCCATGGACACTTGATTTATGCTCTCAGTAGAAATTAGTTCTGGCAAATAGCACTGATGGAGGCTCCTAAAGTTTTAAAATTCAGTTTCCTACATACCTCTGTGTGCCTGATGCTGGAATACAAAGGTGAATAAAGTGTGCTTCTTGTTCTTAAGCAATTCAGTCAATAAAATACCATGTATTTAGGGTAGAGTGTTAAAGGGACTATAGGGGGACTAAGTGGTAATGGAAAAATATAATAAAGATTAAATTTAAAAAATTAGAGCGCTAGGTAACTATAGACGAAAAAGACATTAAGATTCATCTACTGTACTTATATTCTCACCTAGGTGTTCATATAGTACCTAGCACCTAGCATTTTCCATATCTCCAAGTCCAAGGTGGTGTAAAAGCTAGTAGGAAGAACAGCCACTGAGGGCTTTCTGACTCGAATAGTGGTGAGGTGGAGTAGAAAGTAATTTGCTTTCAGTAATTCTTTCTATTTCTCATTTAATATGGAAAATATATATTTGATTTGTATTATGCCCACCTAAGATTTTATGTTGTCTACTTTGTTATTGGCATTTAAAAATATAATTTCTGCCTAAAAGATGTTCAATTCATGATTCCTTTATTTATGTTACTTTTTCTCATTGAACCACTCAATGACCCAGGTTTCCTATGCCCCCAGTGTATGACCTGCCCCCCAAACATAGAGAACCAGATAAATAGAAAAAAAAACACAACTTTTTTTTTGCCTAATCATTGAAACAGGTTTTATTTATTATACAGGTGCTATTTTATACTCACTTTGTTTGTTTAATTTAATTTTAAAAGAACCATTATGTTATTTATTGATTTTTAGAGAAAGGAGGAGGGGGAGAAGGAGAGGGAGGAGAGAGAGGGAGAGAAAGCAAGAGAGAGTGAGAGAGAAACATCGATTTGCTCCTCCATTTATTTATGCATTCATTGGTTGATTCTTGTATGTGCCCTGACCAGGGACTGATACCCGCATCTTGCTGTGTTGGGATGATGCTCTAACCAACTGAGTTAGTTACCCAGCTGGGGTTTTATACTCATTTTAGTTTGATTTCACTCAATAGTATACTCAAATGGAGGTTAATCTTTTTTTTTTTCATTTTAGCATGCCAAGAATCAAGCACTACAAAGTGACAAGTGTAGGAAAAAACTACACTATTGAACTGGAAAAACCTGTAAGTAGCTATTTCTTTATTGTTGATGAATTTCCTCCTTCTTTCCAAACGTACTTAAAGAACACAAAGAAAGGTGGAAAAGCAGACTCCTTGCCTAGGAACACAGTGCTGGAGAAAAACAGCCATGTTAAGGAGCCTTGAGGTGGCAGATATCCAGGGTGAGAAGTGAGATGGTAAGCAGGTGGATGAAACAGAATAGAAGATAATCTGCTAAAAATTCTTTACACTTTTCTTTTGTGTAAATCTTTATCAATATAGTTGTTTCAGGGAGAGAAAATATATTGTAAAGCAGCTGCTTTACATCCTCCAAAGCAGTATTTCAGTGCTTGTTCCTTTAAAAATTAAAAAAAAATTTCCATTAGTTGACATTCAATATTATATTAATTCAGGTGTACAGAGGATAGAGGTGAGACATTTATTAATTTACAAAGTGATAGCTCTGATCTGTTTCATACCTACCTGGCACCATACCTAGTTTTACAATATTGTTGACTATATTCCCTATGCTGTACTTGACATCCCCAAGGCTAGTTTGTAACTACCAATTTGTACTTTTTAATCCATCACCTTTTTCACCCAGCCCTTCAACCCTCCTCCCATCTGGCAACCATCAGTTTGTGGAGGATAGAGGAGGATAAATGGTGATGGGCAGAGACTTGACTTAGGGTGGTAAATATGCAGTAAATACAGTGTACAGATATTTTGTAGAATTGTGCACCTGAAACCTGTATAATTTTGTTAATGTGTCACCCCAATAAATTCAATAAAAAGGAAAAAACAATCAGTTTGTACTCTATGTATGAGTCTGTTTCTGTTTTGTTCATTTATTTTGTTCTTTAGATTCCACAAATAAGTGAAATTGTATTGTATTTGTCTTTCTCTGCCTGGCTCATTTCACTTAGCATAGTACCCTCTAGGTCCATCCACACTGTTTCAAATGGTAAGATCTCTTCCTTTTTATGGCTGAGCAATATTCCATTGTAGCACATCTTTATCCAGTCATCTATTGATGGGCAACCGGGTTGCTTCCATATCTTGGCTGTTGTAAATAATGCTGCAATGAACATAGGAATACAAATATACTTTCAAATTAGTGTTTTGGATTCCTTTGGATAAATACCCAGAAGAGAAATTGCTAGTTCATAATAAAGTAGTTCTATTCGATTTTTTGAGGAGCTTCCATACTGTTTCCATGGTGGCTGCACCAGTCTGCATTCCCACCACCAGTGCACGAGGGTTCCCTATTTTTCACATCCTTGCCAACATTTGTCGGTTTATTGATGGTAGCCAGTCTGACAGGTGTGAGGTGATATCTCACTGTGGTTTTAATTTGCATTCCTGATAGTGATTTTGGGCATCTTTTCATATGTCTATTACATATCTATATGTCATCTAAAGAGAAATGTCTATTTACGCCCTCTGCCCACTTTTTAATTGGATTGTTTGATTTTTGGTGGTGTTATATGAGTTCTTTATCAATTTTGGATATCAATCCCTTATTGAATGTATCATCGGTACATATTTCCTCCCAGTCAATAGGCTGTCTTCGTTTTGTTGATGGTTTCCTTTGCTCTGCAAAAACTTTTTAATTTGATGTAGTCCCATTTATTTTTTTTGTTTCCCTTGCCCAAGGAGGTATATAAAAATATATTACTAAGAGCAATGTCATAGTTTATTGCCTATGTTTTCTTCTTAGAATTTTATGGTTTCATGTCTTAAGTCTTTAATTCATTTTTTTATTCTTGTATATGGTATAAAAAGGTAGTCTAGTTTCACTTTTTTTGCATGCCTGTGTCCAGTTTTCCCAACTCCATTTATTGAACAGACTGTCTTCACCTCATTGTATATTCTTGCTTCCTTTGTCATAGATTTATTAACCGTATAGACATGGGTTTATTATTTTTTTCAATGTGCTTATTTCTAATGGGGAAAAAGCTGTGAATGCCTACTCCTATAATATCTGCCATGCAGAATTTCAGAACACCCCCTCTTAATAGCAGCATAATAGTAAAGGGTTTTGTCCTTGTCGGCAACCCTCTTCTACCCCAACCAATTTAGCATGGGGCTAATGATATACCAAAAATACTACCTACTGTTAGGGCACACGGCTAGTACTTTACATATACCATCTAATTTATTCTTTATCACTACTCTAAGGTAATGCCTGTTATACAGGTGGGAAAACTGGTATTTACATTGACTTCAACCAGAGACAATGTTATAATGTGGTCTATGGATACGGAATAAAGGGAAGTTAGACCTGAGATCTTAGGCTGCAGTGGTGGAAAGATTGGGCCAGGAAATATCACTTAAATGAAACCCATGGTTCTTGAAGATATTGACAATAAACTTTCTAAAACTGAGCTGCTAGCTCTCCTGTCCCCCCATACCCAATGTGTTAATCAGAGAAAGGGTCAGTATGGTTGAATTTGTTTTGCCCATAACCCTGAGAGTGCAGTAGTGACATTTGCCAAGAGTGAGGCGCCTGCTGATTCATGTATCCCACATAAACCTTTGCTCTAAATGTTTCCCAGAGCTTCTCCATTCTCCTGTCCATGCCTGATTGGGATTTTTAAAAAATTCTAATGAGAAACAGAGAACTAGATTGCTGAAGGGCAATCCAAACAACCAAGGGAGTGGAAGCAACAGTCAGGGAAGAAGAATGTTTCTGAGTGGTGAGCTGGGGCTCATTTATCTGTCATTAGCAAAAATAGTCCCCAGTGTAAGGAAAGCTAAGTGTAAGGAAAGCCTGGGTGATTCTTTTCCCTTCCACACTCCTCAACCCACCCTCAACCAGGTCGTCACTTTCTGAATTTTTTCCTCTTTAAGGTTACCAGGAATATTGGGGGTAGCAATGCATTTCAGTTATTCCTAATCAAGCAAATTATCCAGTCACAATGATATCAAAATGCTAATTTCTCTGTTTCAAGCAGAAGAAATGGACTACAGATAAATTAAGCAAAAATAAGTAAAAGAACACAGGAAGCACATAGCATGACTGGAAGGTTAGGAAATCAGGGATTAGGAAGCAGTTACAGTAAAAGCCGTTTGATTAGGAATCTACTCTTCTGCCTTGTTCCTCTACTCAAGCTCATGGTTTCAGGAGGGGGGTGTTTCTGACCTAACTTGAGCCACATTCTCATGCAGTAACCAGCGAAGAGCAGAGTACCTAATTATCGTCCACCAAAATGTATCCAATGAGAAAGGAGAAATTCCTCAGCAGGGAATCAGCTATGATTAAAAAGAAGTAAAATGCATAGGTAGGCAAAACCATTCAGTAAGCCACTGAAGTGAGGTAGGGATATGACTTTCTGGAGGTCAGGAAATATACAGCAACATGAACTGAATTTCAGTTGAGCTTTATCTTACTCTATCTTTACATAGGTGGCATTGAGCCTTCTCTCACTCTCTCTTTATACAGGTAACGCTCCCAAACCTTTTTAGTGTCATTGATTATTTCATGAAGGAGACTCGAGGAAATTTACGACCATTTATATATTCAACTGATGGAACCTTCGGTATGTTCACTTCATTGCTATATTAAGGAAAGCAAAGCAAAACAAAACCCTGTACATGATTTTAATACCTACCAGGTAGGACTTTTAGTTCTGCCTTTCAATTTACCCACTTAGAAATCATTTTGTCACTGACCCTGTGAAAATAAGGGAGTACCAATATATCCTGGTGGCTAGAGGATGGGCCCATTCTACATTCTAGAGAAATAAAAACTCTGAGGCATGTGTTATGACTAGTAACTTCATTAATTATTCTACTTGGCTTTATCAAACAAATTCAGAGATAAGAAGAAAACCGTAACACGCAGTCAAGAAAACCAAACAGGAAATTTAAAGGTAGGGTCTGTCAACAGTGTCAGATGCTCTGGACATATTGAAATGGATGAAGATTAAGGAGAGACTGTGGGAACTGGCCATTAGGCAGTAGATGACTTGAGAGAGAGGTCTTATTCCACCATGAAGGCAGAAGTAGAGTGAAGATAACGAGGAGTGCGTGGGTGGTAAGAAACTACAGATAAAAAAAAAAACTATAGATAGCAGACAGAACTGGGTACATAATTTGTGGGGTCTCTTATTCATAGAAAACTACAAATTTTAAAACCGTAATAGCAGATCATTAAACCAAGCATGAGACCCCATGTTCACGTAAGGTAAAACTGGCCCTGTTTGTACCCGTTTTTTGGCAGAGCAGGGCAAGCTGCTTGTGTTTCTCTCCATCATCTGAGATAATCCCTGGTACATGATTACTTGATAAGTCATAGCAGGAGAGAGAAAAATATTTCCAGCTTGTTTGGATTCAGTTATCAAAAATCTGTGTTCCTACAGATTATGAGGGAAAACAACTTTTGTCTGGCTACCTGTGTCATGGCATTACCTGGAACAGCTCCCTAATTAAAAGGGTTGAAGTTTTAAAAGTTTATGTTTTGAAACATGGCTATAAACCTTATGATGCCAAATAATTAAAAACTCATTCTGAAGGAACTTTAGAAAATTATCCAGTAGAGTGTCTTACTGTTACAGAAATCACCCTCACACTCAGTACAGAAACCGACTCCAAGGTGTGACCATTCAGCTTATTTGAAAATTTCTAATTAGAGTCACCTCACTGGTTTTTGAGGCAGCACAGTTCACTTTCAGTCAGCTCTCACGTTAGAGAATCCTTCCTTAATATTGACTATGAAACATTCCTTCCTTTAATTTCTGCATATTAAGACAATTTCTGGCTTTGAGACAACACAGGGTGTTGAGAAAAACAGCCACAATGCCGCCCCACCCCGGTCTCCGTCGTCTACAGGGTATCGGTCCCTTCGGCGCTCTCCCTCTTTCATCTCTGACCTTCTCTGCTCACTATTCTGAGCATCTCTCTCTCATAAAGCATAACCACCAGGGGTGACACATTATTACAGATCTGGCCAACATAATACATTACCTGGGCTTTATGTGGGAACTTAATGGAAACCTCTAGGAATGAGCTATTAATATTATTAATGAACTTTACATTTTTTTTTTCCAGAAACCGAAGGATTGCCTGTAACAACTCTAAAATAAAGAAAAAAATTAGGCTGGGGGGAAATCCAGTATAATTTACCTCCTCCATGGATGACACTGTGTTAGTTACGTAACGTTATGTAATAAACCACTCCTAAAACATGCGGTTTCACAAACCACCCCCAAAACATGGTGGTTAAACCAACAAATCTTTTATTTTCTCATGATTCTGTGCATCAGCAATTTGGGCCGAATCATCCTCTTTACGTGGTCTACAATCCTTGAGGAAGTTAGCTGGGCCTCACATGGATCTCAGAGAAGTTGAGATCAGCATGTCCTTGGGCTAGAAATTCTTAGTGTTGAGAATAAAGTTCATCAAGTCTTCACTTAAATTGTTGATAGGTTATGCACTTTGAAGTGAAAGAATGTTAAACTAAACCAATTTGATCATAGGCTAATTGATGCAAGAGTTAAGTTCCTACAGGGGCCTGTCAAAGTTGGAGTGAAACACTGGACTACGTTATCTGAGGGCCTGCTTTCTTGGAGCTTTTAATAGAGGAGAAGCTGTGAAGTGAATCCCAAGTGTGGTATGTTTGATGTACAGGGGTAATCTTTCTTTCTTTTAAAAATCATTTAATTTATATACAGCAACATTTTTGGTGTACAGTCCTACTAGTTTTGACAACCACCATTACAATCAAGATACAGAAAGTTTAATCACCTCAAAAAACATCCTAATGCTCTTCCTCTGTAACCAGCCTTTTTATTGTCAGGCTCTGGCAACCACCTGTCTGTTTTCCATTGCTATAGTTTTGCATTTTCCAGAATGTCATATAAATGGATTCACAGTATGGAATCTTTTTAAACTTATTTTTTTCGCTCATCATACTGCCTAGATTCACACATGTATAGTATGTATCACTAGCTTGCTCTTATTTTAAGGCTGAATAGTATTTCACTGTATGGAAATACTAGTTTGCTTATGCACCCACCAATTTAAAAGTGTTAGCGTAGTTTCCAGTTTTTAACAATTATTAATTAAGCTGTATATTATTATACGGAATTACTAGTGCCCAAGTATCTGGTAGAGCAAATGAAAAATTTCTGTGGAGGATGAAAATTATCATGCTGGGCATTGAATTGTTTCTACAATTTTTCAAATGTAATATTGGCATAGAACAAAAAGTAGTATGACATAAAAAATTTTAAAGTAAGAAATGAGGATTAGTAGAAACAAAAGTAAAGTGAAAACAGATCTAGAGAATTTGAGTTTAGAATTAAACACATCTTCAGGTAGATAAAAGATTGAAAATTACGGCAAGGCAATTTGGAAACTGCAAGAGTGACATTTCCATACTTGGAAATAGAAATTTGAGAACTGAAAACACAAAGGGCTAAGAATAACCAAGACACTCTTACAAACAAGCCAAGAGGACTAGTTCTGCCAAATATCAAAAACAATACATCAGCTATAGTGTTGAAGACAGTATGTAAGCAGAAGTATAGGAAAGAAACAAAAGATTCAGAAACATATATACACACACAGAATGGGCCAGAAGTAGGTTTATAGTTGTTTATAAATAATTAATGAATGATAATACAAGAATAAACTGTTTTGTGTAATTATAACCATAAACCTACTTTTGCCCCACACCTACACCCACACACACACACGATATGTATGGATATCTGACTTTGGTGGCACTGTAGAAAAGTGATACCACAGAAAAGCATGAACTTTGGTAAGTGGTGGTGAGGCACTTCCCAAAAAACACAATATTAATCCCCTGTGAAATAAGAATTTAAATGGGAAAGGCAAAAATAAAGTTTTTAAAAGATAGTATAAAGGAGTACCTTCATGATCTTTGGGTACAGATCAATTTTTTAAACTCACAAAAAACTCTAACCTTAAAACAAAAGATTGATACTTACCAGTATTTATTAACAAATTCTTTTTATCAAAGAATACCATAAAGAGAAGTAAATGCAAGCCAGAGTGGGAGGATATATTTTCAACTATATAGCTAACAAAGAACAGGACTTGTAAAGATCTTTTACAAACAAATGAGAAAAATGAGCAAAAGACTTGAAAAAACACATTATAAAAATGATCAAAGTAGCCAATAAATTTATGAAAATGTTGTCAATTTCAATGGTATTTAGGGAATGCAGAGTACAACTTCAATGAGATACACCCATGCACCCACCAGACTGGTAAAATTTTACTAAGTCTGTTGTTAATACCAGTGTTGACCAAGATATAGAGAAACAGGACATCTCCACTGCTCAGGAAAAACTGTTATTATCTAATAAGATTTAAGATATGAACACCTTCTGTCCAAGTAATTCCATTCCTAGCTTATACCTTATTTGCACTGAGATACACATTGTATTAATAATGTTCACTGGATAACTGTAATTGCCCCAAACTAAAATCATCAGAATTGCCTGCAGTCAACAGAATGAGCAAATAAATTGTGGTATGTTAATGCAAAGGTAAATTATACAATAATGATGAATGAAGTATAACTAAAGGCAACATGGATGAATCTCTTGTTCAATGAAAGAAGCAGCCACAGAATAACACAGTACGATTCTATTTACATAAAGTTCAAAAACCATCAAAAAGTAAATAGTCTTCTTTAAGTACACACACAGGTGGTAACACTGAAACTTGAGGTGATTGCTTGGTGGAGGAGGGTATAAAGGGACTAAATGGAATAGAACAAATATATAATAGAGATTATACATTAAAAAAGAACTTATCAAATGGAAGATGGCTTTAATTAAAGGAAAACAAACACACAAAGATGTAGTTATGGAAGGTATGTGTGGGGCAGCTGGCTGGGATTGGAAAGGGACTGCCAGGGGGCATTCCAGGCTGCTGTTACAGTTCTATGGATTTGAGAGCTGGTTATACAAGTAGTCACCCTAAAGTGATTCTGTAAACTGCATATTTACATTTTATGTACTCTTCTCAATATTAATTTTTTGAATTAAAAAACAAAGGTAGGATAAGGCGAGAGAAAAATAAATGTAAATTACCTCATTTCTTACTGTGATCTCCAAGATCTCAATTTCCTATTGAATTTGTTAAAAGTAAAATAGCCAAACTCACACCTAGTGATTGTATTTAAATAATCATACATTTATGATTGCAATGAATTTTTAACAGTATTCACTATGGGTGAATTTTTAGATCAAGAGAACTATTTTCGTTGTCTTCATTTTACTAACTATAAAATAGTGGATTTAAACAAAGACACACCTTTGGGACAATTTTGAAGAATTTACCGATAAGTTAACTGAGCTGCTTTGAAATCCAAAATGGACTTGAGAAATCCACAACTAACAGTACAGGATATAGCAGACCTAGGTTTTCACATGGTCACCAGCATTTCCCCTGGAATGTCTTAATGGAATTTCCAAGAGCAAAAAGCATTTTGGTGTCCTATCACACCCCCAGTGACTGTGTATCTCCATGACTGCATAACTTAAACATTAGGAAACACCAAAGCAACATTACCCATAAAATAAATGGTAAAACTGGCATCTCTGGAGTCAACTATGGAACAGGATTTACAAAAATATTGTCAAATTTCTTAATTTATTTTTAATAAGTAAAAAACTATTCAGTGGTACCGTACAAAATCAAGTTAATTTTTGCACCTAGAACCGCAATCACCAACAGTAATCTTATGGTACAGAAATAAACAAGACAGAACAAAAAAATTATCATAACATCAACTTGGCTTTCCAGCTTAGTAGAACTAAACAGAAGAAAATAATGGCAATAACCATTACCTACAGTGGACAAAAGCAATGACAAAATGGTTTCAGGTTTAATCATAAAATGAACTTAATCCCTGTTGATTTTGTTTGTATGTCTACAAATAAGAATTGATAGCATGATTCTGAATTTACTTTTGAAGAGATATGGAAATTTACACCGAATGGTAAGCTATTAGGTCACAGCTGACTATTACTGAATGGCTACCTAGACAATATCAGGTATTGTCGTGGAGCACAAAACAAGGTGGATGTGAGAAAAAGGCTTCTTATGGTCATTTCCTTTAAATTCATCTTATCCACTTCTTTCCACCTGCCAGTGCACAGATTATCTGTTAATCATACAAATTCATCCTCTATTGCTAAAGAAATTTGTTTTCTCAACTGGATACTTTTACAAAAGAAAAAATTACAGCTGCTTGACAAAGTAATTTAAAGTACTTGTAAATAAAATAAAAGGAAAGTTAATACGCAAAGAGTATAGAGAGATACCAAACTGGAGTAATAGTGATGTGGATTTAGTTTTTATCGAAGTACCTATTAATGGCCTGAACTGGAGAGCAGAAGAAAAGCAGCCAGGGGAAAACAACTTCTGGTGGTTAAATGGGCTTTAGAATACAAGACAGTCTTAGACAGTCTTAGACTGAAAGTGGGAAGGGAGAGGATGGGGCGGGGGAGAGCAACGGGGAAAATTGGGACAACTCTAATAGAACAATAAAAAAGAAAGAAACACTTGTTATTTTCACTAAGTTTACAATGTTGAGTATACTTTGTCATTTTAATGAAAGCACTTATATGAACATCAGCAACAGGTCATATCAGAAAACAGAAAGTTTCTATCAATAAAGACCTAAAAAAATAAATTTTTATTTTCATCAACTCCCTTTCTGGGAATGAAGAATAAAATACTATGTTTTTCTTTAAAATAAAATATTAAATTATTTTTTTTCTGTCCATTAGTTTGCTGGAAGGAAAAAAAAATCCAAGACTCAACTAGTGATAACTTTTTAATTTCTAGTTTTCACCTACTTCTAAAAAACACTCCTTTCACAAAACCTTTTAATCTTACAAACTATGACAATCAGGTTTAGAGTTCCGAATAAATAAAATAGCCACATTAGAAGGCATATGGAAGAATCAAATGGTTAGCCACATTTAATCTGTTCACATTCACGGATTCTCTGAGAGGGCTGTCAGAGTCCATATAATACTATTAACATTTAGTCCAAGGTAACATGTGTCATGTGACCCATTGCTCAGGGCTTACAGCACTGATGCTATCAACAAAGGTCCTGATCTTTGGGAGACAGTGATATAACAAATTCTGGTTAAACTAGCCAAGATAACAGGACAATGAAATACAACTGTGCAGCTTAAAATATCTACTCTTTATCCACTATCATCCCTCTGCTTCTCACTGATGTTAAAATTCAAAACTTAATCATGAGATGTGTGGGGTGCCTGACGTCATTTGGGCCTCAAATACTAATCAAAAAAGTTCATGAAATAGGATTAAACTTTTTGGGTAGCTGCTTTCAATTCCTTGATCTTTCATCTATTCTGGTCACAGATACAGATTTTTTCCTTCTGTTCATTCAGAGAGGTTAATCCATGAATTTCTTGTAAGCATTGTAAGATGACATTCCAATTCAAACTTGCTTGTGATCAATATCCACATATGAAGCACTAGACAAGTGTACACTATGCTCCAAAATGTTTTGCAATTCTTCAGTGTAGTTTTCTACTGATATTTCCCTTAAATTAAGGCTTCCTCAAAGAAAATTCCATAGTATTGTGAGTTGATTTTCCTAGTTTGTGAATTAAGTGCACTCTTTCCAAAATCAAGAAGTCTTAGAATAACTTTAAGACAACTTCTGTTAATCAGTCTCATGACTAAAGTAGTATCTTACTGGAGGTCCAGGCAAATCTTCATCACCATCAGTGTCTGGGGCAAACGACACAGTGAGATCCACATATTTCTTTTCAGTAGAAGGTTTCACAAGTTTATGCATTCTATGAAAAATAACCAAAGACAAAAATCTGGTAAATTCCTAAACTGAGTGATTTGCTAATAATCTGGACTTGTATCTAGAGTTTAATTTAATTTTTAAACCTAATAATCCACCTGCTTTCATACATTCTTTTTAACTGTAAGCTCTAAACCCACGACACCTAACAGTGAATCAATTTGGACCACTGCTGGTAGTGATGAAGAATACAAACCATTTATTCAAAGACAAAAACAAAAAGTGATCAAATCCTCTAACACAAACAAACCTGCCTCCCAAGAAACCCAAAATGCTTTTTGAATGCAATGATTTCAAAAAACAAATTTTCCTATACTTCCTATAAAGTTTAGAGGGATCATATAAATTGTTCTCAACCATGTCTCCGAAAAGAGAAAAAAGCAAGCAAGATTTAAATCTTTGATTGTAAACTAGCAACATCACAGTAAAAAACACTCTTAAGTTTCACCTTTTCCCTTATATTCTGTTTATCCTATGAACTAAAAAACCGCTTAGACAAATTGGCAGTTACAGAATAGTCACAGGGATGTAAATTACAGCATAAGAAATATAGTCAATAATATTGTAATAGCTATGTCTGGGGAGTACTTGAAATATCGGGGGGATCCCTTTTTAAAGTATAGGACTGTCTAACCACTACGCTGCACATCTCAAACTAATACAGAATGCTGAGTGTAACTGTAATTAAAAAAACTGATGAAAAAAATAAAAACTGTAAAAAAAGGAAACACGCTAGGTTTATATTATTGTCAGCCCTACTGCCTTAAATCAAGTAATCATCTATATACCCTATTATTGGATTAGCTTCCAGACAGCTGTCTCCAGTTTCTCTCCTACCTCCAATATACTCTGCTGCCAGAATTCTCTTAGAATGTAAAAATGTTATCTGTCATATATTATGTACCCATCTCATGCGAGGCTCTGAACTATAAAATCTGTACTCTTCAAGAGTAGCTCTTTCCATTTTATAAAGATGTTTTGTCCCATATATAATTTTCATTCTTTCCACCACTTATTCTACCATCACATCCTTAAATCATTCCAAATACTTGATTTCTCAAATAGATCATTTATGCTCTTTATTATCACTGCATGCCTTTGCTCAAACTAGTGCTTTTGTCTGATACAATCCATTTTCAAAGGTAGTTCAAATAAAAGCTCAAGGTTTCACTTAGCACCCACAGTATTCTGTAAAACCTTTATTATAATAATTATTCAATTTCATTTTAATTATTAACAAGTTACTTTGCCTTAGTAGACTGTAAAGTCCTTGAGAGCAAGGGCTATTTGATGAAGGTGTATGACAAAATATTAACAGCAACAACATTTATGGAATATTTCTTTATTTGCCATTACATTATTAGCTGTTACTATGAGTATTCAATAGCTATGGGCATGCACAGTCATCCCTATTTGTGGACAGGATACTTCGTTTCAAAAAAGTTCAGTAAACTACCACTTCACATGACAAAACAACTAGCTGAGGAAGGATGTGAACCCAGGTCTTTCTAAAGCCAGCCTGTACAGCTGCTTTACAGGTACTCAGTAAGTTATCTGCTAAATAAACATGTAATAAAATATAAAATATTCACAAAACATGTCATGCTGGAGATTACAAGTATTGGCCAACTCTATAAATCACTTTTGTGAATCATTTGCAGCAAATTTTAAATTTCACCACTTCAGATTCATTTTGACTGCTGTTAGGAGTAAATCACATACTTTTACCTAAACTTTGATAACCTCTATATTTAATTTTCTAGTGTGCATCTTTCAATTCCCATGAGTCTTTCGCACATAGTATATGATACTTACGTTAACTTCAGTCTTTTTGCATGACCAGGCATTACAGGAACATAAAGCATTTTGACACCCTGTACCACCATTGTTGGCTCAATTCCATACTTCTCCTGAAAGTGAATATCCCAAAACAGAGATGATCAAAGCTCTGTCTAAATATAAAGTGTTAGGTGACAATGTTTTACTACCAGTAGAAAAAGAATAAACAAATTTGGGCTAAATAATATTTATAAAAATCTCCCATGAAATTATGTACAAAAAGTAACACTCAAAGCAACTAATGTATAAAAAAAAGTAACAGACTCCAAGCAACTAAATGAATGTGTCTCACTTTTACTGCATTTATGAAATCCAAGAGGGTGAAATCTTCTTTTCCATGTATAGTCCATCTGTCCCAAATTGTAAATGATATTCCATTTCTGTTGTAAACAATATTCAAAACAAAAGCATTTTAATTTCCTTCTCTTTAGTAACAAATAATAAAAATAACCCAGAAGTCCATTATTTTGTAATTTAGTTAGATATTAATGTAGGAGAATAAAGAAAAATACAACTTCTAAAATATTCCTTAAGCTATTTCTCCAACACACCACACAGGTAACCATTTTTATTAGTTCCTTGTTGATCATTCTAGAGTCTCATTATAAATCAGTATATCTTAGTGAGAGAGTCCTCCCCCCTTCTCTCTTTTTAAACACCTGCACTAGTTTCCCAGTGGGGATGTTCCAGTGCCCTACTACTGGATGCTCGAGTTTTTCCAATCTTTGCCTATGATAAACAACGCCAGAATGAATGTGTACATGTAACATTTAAAACGAATATAAATATCTGCATATTTGAAATTAGTGCTATATTCCCCTTATTATGGGTTATACTATTTTACATTCTCATCAGTAATACATGAGAGTTCTTCCTCACATTCTTGCCAAGAGAGGTATTTTCAAATTTTGGGTTGTTGCCAATCTGAAAAGTGAAAAATGGAGGTCTAGTGCAGTGCTTTGCTTTGCCGCACAATTTTTGGAACTAGATTCTAAATTGTGTGACTCATTAGTCAGACACTAGAGTGCCTTCTAATTCATCTGAGTTAGGTAGAGGAAACCATAAGAAAGTACAATGCTAAACAGTGTGGCAGATTATGTGTTGTGAAAGTTCTATGGCTATCCCAGTTACAAAAATTCCATGAACATAGAGTTTTTAGTTGGTCTTGAAGCAATGGCAAGAATATATGCACACAGAAGGAAAAGAAATGTGAAGCTAGTATTTTTCCCTTTTGAAATGAAAAAAATTTATTTCATTCTTATTATGCAAGAGAAACAGACCTTCACGCATACCTGATTTCAGTTTTTTTTACTTCAGATGTTTCTGTAAACACTATAACTGGAATGGCTAAGTTAAGGAAACAATTTTTGTAAGCTTCAAAGGGATAGCCACCAGCTACTTTGATCATCTCCAATGCAACCTAAATAAAAAAAGGTCATCTGATTATATAAAAAGCCTAAAATTATTCATGACTTCAATTAACTGTATTTAAGTTTCCTAAATTCTTCTGAAGCATTTCTCTGTACAGAGTAAAATCAACTATTAGATGAAAGTAACACAAATTTCTTTTAAGTCACTTACTTTAGCATGTTTTACATTTTCAAACTCTCCACCTATTCTACATGTGGTGAACAAAGTTACTACAAAATATATTAAATTGACCAGGTAATCTACCTACTTTGAAAGCAGACAGCAGAACTGAAGAATACAATAGTCTAAAAACATTTTTAATATAGGAGCATAAAAATTACATAGCTGCTAAGAATAATGCCATAGTACATATAATAACTAAGGTCACACTAAAGACTCTGAATCATTAAGAAGAGATTCAATTTTAAGAAACCCAAATCACAAGTAGGAATTACATATTTTTAAGGCTAAGAACTAAAATCTGACAGCAAAGATTTGGACAGTTCATTTTATTCAAGAAAGAGTGCACCTGTTTTGTATGAAAGACACAAAGATATTTAAGAGGATTATTGCCTGTAAGAAAAATTAGACTCTATCTTGACAGAACTTATTTTTTTAATTAAAATATTTGTATACATGTCAAACCTCAAAATGTAGATTATTTTTAGAAATAGCTTAAAATTTTAAATTATAAGATCAGTATGTATCCCTCCTTCTCTAAGATCTCTGAGTGCTAGCTGAAGGTAGTGTAATGGAAAAACAAAAAGGAGGAGATGAAAAAGAAGCATTTTCATTGGAAGAAGAATAATCTCACCAAGCCAGAAACTGCAGCGGTGGATGTTGCTATAGCAGGTATAATTTTACCAGCTATACGCTTTGTTTTGAACCGGTCAGCTGGTTTAATGCTGTACATTTTGGCGCGAAGATTTGATGCAGCTGTGATGAAATCTATGTGTCCATTACGATCATCATCTTTTTCAAATGAAAGGACTGCCACCTGAAGGTCACCTGATAATAACAACCAGAAAAACAAAGTTTCCTAGTGAGTGGTAAAGGTTTTACTACCTGAAATGCTTTGTGGTTTCATTTCTCTTATAGATTCCTTTTTGTTTATGCTTTTAAGTGACAGAAATGTACCAGAAAAATCCAGGGAAATGCACTTATTGAAGGGCATTAAAATAATGGCTTTAATACTACTAAACTAAAAAAACTTCCATATTATAAGAACCTTTCTAAAAAAACAAGAAAGCCACGTACCACACCTGCTAGTGAGTGGTTTACAATAAAAAGGCAACACTGGCTATTGCTTGCAAGTTGATTTCAAAAACACTGTCCTGAAACATTTGGCCTCTGAAAACTAACAGATAAGTTGGTCAAATAAAAATATGTAACTTTTTGAAAGATTTCTAGATCAGTGGTTCCAAAACTCATTCAGCAGACAGCTGTAGTCTGATCTGTGATAAAATGAGAAGAAATGATAGTATTTTTTTCCCAGAACTATAATTAATAAACTAAGATAATTACCTTATATTTGCAAAATAAATAGCTGGCAAATCCAGGTTGTTTTCTGTAAATTTTATTGGTCTGTACATAAAATCTAAAAGTTTGGGAACTGCTGATATTTATATAATAGAAAGATGGTGAGCAGGTGTAAAAACATGAGCTAGTAGCTCTGTTTTTATGGAATTAAAAGTTCGGTTTGCCTATATTAAGATCAAGGATGTATGTAGGTCAGTTTGTATTCCTCACATGTAATTAATTCTGAAGACTAAGAAGCCAAGCAAAAAAAAATCTGTTTATGCCTTTTTTATCCTAAAGTGACTTAACTGGATCTGTCTAAAGGTTAGTCTCCATAAGGACTCCCTTTTTTGTTTGTTATGGTAGCTATAAGGTAAAGAGAAGTCACAATAGAACCTCAAGGACTGAAACAACCAGAACAGGGCCCAGCCAGGTAGCTCAGTTGGTTGGATCCACCAAAGCTGCAGGTCCGATCTCTGGTCAGGGCACATAAAGAAGCAACCAGTGAATGTATACAAATGGGCAGAACAACAAATTGATGTTTCTCTCCCCCCTCCCCCCCAAAAAAGAACTCAATAAAAAATTTAAAAAAGGAAAAAGAACAATAACGAACTCACACTTTAGCTTTTCAGAGTAGGACAATGGTGGAGAAAATTATCAACTCAGTCACAGTTAAAGATAAACAGTTAAAGAAGTCTAATATCAGTATTATTGTTGCTACTATTTAATCCCATGAGCTTTGGAGTATAGAACTTGGTGAACATAAAAATCCCTGTAAGTTTAAACCATTTTAATAAAGAAACGTCCCTTACTTGTGGTAACTTTGTTAGATGAAATAGCCTTTTCTAGCTGGAAAACAGCATTCCTCTCATCTTCACTGCTGACAGGAACATGGTCTGGTTTCTGTGCTGTTTCATCTGTTTGAATAACCTTTAAATATAGTATATATATATTTATTAATGTTACCACACCCTGTATCTAATTGGTTACCATACATGTTTTATCAAATAAGTCATTAAGAGGAAATATTCCATTTAATTTAATCAGATTATTACTCGTTATGGTACAATGTATTTTATTATACCTTCCACCAGTATGTTATATTATATTATGTTTCCTTTATTATCTGTCTCCTAATACTGACACCTAAACTCTATGAGAATCTTTCTCAGGATCTTTACACCTTGTTAACTGAGCCTTACTAATACAGGGGTGGGCAAAGGAGGTTTACAGTTGTGAGTACGCAAAAGTTTTTATTCCTGCATTGTTTTTTATTAGTTATTGTATTATTTTCCATATGAATAACTGTAAACCTACTTTTGCTCACCCTTATACATCTAACACAAACTGATTCACAGTGGGTATTAAAAACATTTACAGAACAGCTAGTAAGAACTGAATTTATATGGTTCTCTTTTAAAATTCCATACTAAAATTAAGTTAATATTAATCAACAATTTGTGATTCTCACAAATCTACTTCAAACTAAACTGCCTGGCTTTAACTAATACCGAGCTGTTTTCTGTATTCAAAGAAACTGAGAGAATCCATAAAATTTATAGTACAGGTATACCTTAAATATTTGTTGAATGTTGACAGCTATTCTTTTCCAAAGAATATGTCTTCCTTCAGAGAGATGCAGGGCAACATATACAAGTAATTTTTCCTTAAGGAATTACTTACTGGACATTGCATGAGGGCAGTGAAGGTACCATATTTTGCAGTGTATTAGGCACTGTCATATATAGTGCACACCCATGTTTTTGGTCCAAACTTTAAGGAAAAAAATCTTCCACTTTAATTTTTTAATTCAATTTTTTATTTGTATTTAGAAACAAAACTCATTATTGTATTCCAGGGTATTATTTTGCATACAGTTATCATTATTGTTTTCTAGTTATACTTTTAATGCCTAAGCATAAATAAAAGAATTACAAACATTTATATAGATATAGAATTAGTATTCTCCATGTATAATGTGCACCCTTATTTTTCCTGCAAAAACTTGGGCAAAAAAGTGCACATTACACACAGCAGAATATAGTAATATTCTCAAATTAAGAAACTAGCTACATCACCACTAATTAAAATACTATCTCTTATTTAAAAAACACATCTAACTCATGTTTTTATACATTTTAAGCAAACATTAAGAAGTCAAGGAAGCAAAAACACGTTTGTCAGAACGTGTAGATGATGTGTTTGGTTGTAGAATAGGTTAACTAGAAGCGCCAGACCCTGAAGGTTTGGTGTGAACTGCTTTGAGTTCTGAAAAAAGCTTATATAATTCACATTAAAACTAGCCACACTGATCAGGATAATTTATTACCCTAAAACTTTGATAGAAAAAAAAGTAATTTAGGCCAGAAAACACTGAAGAGAAAGCAATGAAGGCTAGTACAATTGTCGATGCATGTTTCCTCGGTTCTCTCAGTTCTGCCCATTTGAAACATGGCTAGGAACCTTCTTTATACAGAAATGCTGTTTATCCTTTCTGTACTTTTATTCTTAATAAGCTACAAGTCATGAACATTTCATTTAGCAAACCCATCTACTTGTAAAAAGTCTGCTGCCTACAAGTTTTCCTCTTCCCTAAATAAAAATGCAGAGTGGATTTCTTTCTTAAATTTTTCAGAGAGGCAGGCAATATTCTGCATTTTCCAGTATAACTGAAGGGCAAGAGAAACAGAAGGTTGTTTCATGGATGATTTTTAGAGTGCATCTGAAAAGGTACATAATGAAAATGTAGAAAAAAAAAACTTAGTATTTTCAAACTTTCGTACTCACCCTGCCTAAATGTCATGTTCCATTTTTATTATTCCCTATATCTTTCTCTTTCCAACATATTTGCCTGTCAAATCCCAACCCCTATTACATCCAATTCTCCATCTGTTCTACAGTAGTACCCAAGCAGTGACTGCCTTTTCTCCAGCCACATTTAGTGGAATACACTAAGTGGGTTACCATTAAGTAGATGCTCAGTACTCTCACAATTCTACTACACTACACCTTCTAATTGAGTGACTTTCCCGCTCCTTTGAGCAATTATTTCATACCTTCCTTTTTCTGCTCAAACTTCTTCTCCTCCTCCTTACTCAGAGCTATTAAGCTTGCTTTTTTGAAATAAGAAAGTAACAATCTTTTTTTTCTTTCACGCTCTAATTCCAATCCCTTACAAATCCTATAAGGGCTACTGAAAAATACTCACAGAAGCCAACTCCTTATCACAACTCCCTGTTACCTATTTTGTCATCATTTTTGCCTATAATCTCCTAATACTCTTTCTTGCTTCCTCTCTTGTCTCATATAATCATTCTTATCAGAACAACCACAGTCATCCTTTTAACTATTAAGTCAGATTGTGCCCTCTGCTTAAATCCTCCTCTGGCTACTTACTTCAATAAAACACAAAGTACTTTTCAAAACTTCAACTACCTCTATAGCTTAACAATAACCCATAACTTTTGGACCAACTAATTCCAACTACCTTTCCAATCTCACCGTCTACCATTCTTAACTTGCATATTTCTCCTCTGAAGAAACCCTGGCTTTCAAAGTAACTTGAGGCCATCTTCTGGCCTCATTCCTGCTGCCTGCACCGCTCTTTCACCAGACAACAGGATGGCTCACTCCCTCAGTTCCTTCAGGCTTCAGCGCAAACTCACCTCATCAGAGAGCCTTTCCCCTTTTATCGCCTATGAAATGTCTCCCGCCCCATCATGCTTTCTTTTTTCCCATTTTATTTTTTCTTCTTAGCACTTATGCCTACTTTGCAATATTATGTAATTAATGGCATCTTTTTTAATAGACTGCCTCTGGCCCATTAGAATATAACTTCCACAAGAGCAAGGATTTTGCTTTGTTTATTCACTGAAGGATTCTCCAGGTTTAGAATGGGATTTGACATGCATAAAAATTCAATAACTATTTGCTGAATAAAAGAATTTCTAAACATACCTTACTAGAAGGTTTGAATTCCTGAATCTTTACTTCAGAAAGAATATTCAAGAGGGCATCTGCTGACATGTCCTGTTTTTTAAAAAAGTAATTTTATCAATAAACTTATTCTTTAAATTCTGAATTCTAAAGCTAAAACATTCTATAAAAGTTCTTTTTCATACTAAAATATTTGAATAATTTATCATTTGACTATTTACATCCATAAATGGATGTATTTGACTATCATATATTCATTTATGACATTTATCTTTATTTCTACCAAAATATCAACTCTAAAGGCTGGGGGAGAAAGTGGTATGTGTGAAAAAGTAGTTATTTGTCAAGAAACTTGAAATCTGAGTTCTTTTCACAAATTTTTATAAAGGTAGTTTTATGACTACTTGTGAGTATCAGACTGAGTACTTTGAAATAAGGATCTATTCATTGTTTTACAAAGTCCCCTATATAGTTATTCTCAATAAATAAAATAAATAAGTGAATAAGTAAATACCTTTGAAAACAGGAGAATATTTAAATGGTTCGAGATAAACTTGGATAAATGCAAAGTTATCAGATCCATATTTACTATTAAAAAGCTGCTTAGAAAAAACTGAAACAAACTGGTTTTGAGGACACCTATGACACATCACAAAATTACTAGTCCTTTTAGACCTGGCTGGTGTGGCTCAGTGTGTTGAGGGTGAGCATGTGAACTGAAAGGTTACTGGTTTGATTCCCAGTCAGGCCAACATGCCTGGGTTGTGGGCCAGATCCCAGGTTTGGGGGTGTACAAGAGGCAACCAATTGATATTTCTCTCCCTTTTGTTCTCCCTCCCTTCCACTCTAGAAAGAATAAATTAAAAAACATTTACTAGTGCCCTGGCTGGTGTGGCTCAGTGCACTGAATGCTGACCTGAGAACCAAAGGGTCATCGGTTTGGTCACTGGTCAGGGCACATGCCTGGGTTGTGGGCCAGGCCCCTCATAGAGGGTGTGTGTGGCAACCACACATTGATGTTTCTCTCCCTCTCTTTCTCCCTCCCTTCTCCTCTGTAGGAATAAACAAATAAAATCTTTAAAAAATTACTAGTCTTTTTACAAAAAGAATACCAGTCTATATGCCACTATTTTTTTTTACCGTTTACAGTATATTTTACTCTACATTAACTCTAAAAAGGATTAATCTACAACAGGCATTTTTATCTAGATCCCAAACTGCTAGATCCATTTGAATCTGGATCCAAAATAGCGAGTATTATGATGAATCTGGTTCATATTTTCCCATTCACCCTACATAAAAAATAACAATTTACTGAGCTATAATACGCACTTGTGAAAAAAATGAATAATGCAAATCTGCCTCTCAAATAAAACTATGTTAGGTCCTTTAGAGTTAGTCAATGATTTATGTCTAAGACAATGAATATGATGATAAAGGTTAAGAAATGCCAATATGAGGTAACATTTTCAAATTTCCTGAAAAGTATGTATCACAAAATAAGCCAAACAAATGTTAGAGAATCTCTAAGAAATATTTTTAAATTTCTATAAAATAGTTCTCTTTGGGTTTTCAGAGTAATTACAACTGAAGTTAATAGGATTGAAATGTTTTAAAAATAAAGACTGCTTTTATAAGTACTTGTTTCACTACTTAAACTTAGAAAAATTGACTTTCTTCTACTTAGTAATGTTGCAATGAGATTTTAGCTTCTGCTATGTTAGAATGGACAACACTAAAATGAAATAAAAAACTTGTATCAAATAATAATTCTCATAGTACATAAATACATTTTGATGATGTAATTAGCTGATAAGTCACTTAATTCAACTAGTCTGGCTTTGTTTCATTTGCTAAGGCTGGAAGAATATCTTACCTCTTCTGTAAATGGAATGCAATAGACTGTAGCATATAATTTTGCAGCATTCAGAAGGAAACTGGAGTGCCTTTTGAAATAAAAAAATAAAATAAAATGTGAATACAATTTCAAATAAGATGTTTAATTCATCAGAAACTGTAGACATTACAGTGTTGCAAAGTAACTACAGAATTTTTGTTACAGAATTATTTTTTTAAATTCAGGCAGTGAAATTCTTGTCTTGATGTAAGCATTGCAAAAGCTATAAGAGAAAACATCAGATATTTATCCTGATAAGTACTGACATTTAGGTAGCAATCATGATTACTCTGGGGATTTGGTGGACAGAAAAGCAAAAATTAGGCTAGTGAAAGAAAATTCGTAAGAAAATATTAACCATTTAGTTTAAAGTGGATATCAAGTTCAAACTAAGCAAATGAGTTTGTCTAAAAACAAGTTTGACAGGAGAGGCAGTCAGGATTAGGTAACCAGAAACCTAAAATAAGCACCAGATGAAAAAACTAAGCATAAAAGAAGGCTTACAAGCTAAGTGTTTAATTAAAATATATACATACGTGTGTATAAATAAAGTATATATGTCATAAAAGTAGGTATACAGGTATTCACTCAAAAACAAACTCTTTTGAAAATTAATTTGAGATTATTTAGGGAGATATTTAGCAGTAATCATTTTTACCCCCATGTAACTTAAGTTTCTTATATACTAGCTTCATTAAATAGAAAACATTAGCTGTCATTTTACTTCTTTATGGATAAAGTCAACATTGGCTGTCATTTTACTTCTTTATGGATAAAGTCAGAAAGGTGACACTTTGGTTTCACTTTAGAAAGATAAAAATAATAATGTTATTTATTGTGGAGATATATAAATAGCTGGTATAGAAAAAAGTGTTGTGACTGGCTTGGTTGGCAAGACTATATTAACTATTAGATTAACAGGGATGTAATAATTTAACACTAAAGAGTCTGAAATTTTCATCTAATAAGATAAGCCTACACAATGTTCCAGATTTACAATAAAAATGTATATAAAACTGGATATGAAAACTTACAAAGGTTCATTGAAATCAAATTTTATTGGAGAGGGAGGCCTCTTCGGTGATTGCCAAAACAAACCTAACAAGATACAAATATTATTTTAAATGGAGGCAGTCAGTAACAAATTGCATTAAACTTTCTTTTCAACACTCACTTGGTTATACTTACTGCCATCTTTTAATTGGGTATCTAGAGGGAAACAGTGAAGAAGCTGAAGAGCCTGAAGAAGAAAAGGAAGTTAAAAAAATTAAAATACATAAAAGATACACAGTGACTTCTTCTCCAAGCTACTCTTGCACTACATCTCTCTTTTCTGGACTGTCATGATCCCCTCTTCCCCTATACCTGGCAATAACCTCTATTGTTATTATAAAATAAACACTTATAGTTTGTTATTATAAAAAATAATATAAACAAAGCCACTTCAAAATGCAGTCTGAGTGGCCATCCAGAGGAAATACCTTACAGGTCTTATTCCTCAAACCTTTGGGATGGTACAGCTGGGTGAAATCACCACTGGACCAGGCCTAAGGTAGCACTATATTGCAAACGACTATTTGCAAAGCTAACAAGAAAGCATTATGACTACCAGACTGAAAATTAAAGACATTTTTAACAATTAGCAATATTATGCTGGTATCTGCATCTACAAAAATTTCTTCTTTAGAGTATTAAGACCCATAAAAATTCCTCCCTCCTGTTCATGAAATTTTTCCCCTTCTCCTTCTCATGAACACCCCTCGCCTTCACCTCCTAATGGGAACACTATTCTAGGTTCCTCCTGAATCACTGTTTCCTAAATAACTGTTATTTTGGATCCCTGATAAGTAGCTTGTTGCCTCTCAGTTTGGCCCCTTATTTTTAGGTTAACAGCATCTACAGCAAACACAAATATGATTATTTTATCCCTTTTTACAGAAATGCTGGCATATTTTACATATCATTCTGCTACTTTAAGGAGCTAATCCTTAAAACAAAAATCAAAGCAGTAAAATATATCTTATTTTTTATTTTAAAATTATATATTTGAAATGTGCTTCAAAACCATCTGAGGAAGGGTATACTGGATGGAGTTATAGATGAAAACAAGATTATAAGTTGATAATTGCTAAACCTCAAGGAGAGATATATGAGGATTATATGGGGGTTCATTATACTATTTTCTCTACATTTCTACTGTTCAATTTTTCCATGATAAAGTTAAAAAACCTATAGAAGATAAGGACTACAAAGAGTTCTTTATATTTTTAAACAGGAGGTCACTGATAATCATGGTAAGGATAAACTGAACAGCACCAGGGAAAGAAGACAATTTACTGGATGAAGACTTGGACAAGGTGAGTATAGACCACTTTTTCTAAGAAGCAGAGCCAAGCGGAAAGTGAAAAGCAGGGATGAGAGTAATCAACCAATTTTTTAAAAAAGATGAGCTTAATATATCTTCCAATAGGCAAATGCCTAAAGAGAGGAAGAGACTAAAGAGAGAGTACAGGACACCTTCTAGCAACTGTGTTGTTGGAGGTAAGAATAACAGTTAATATTTAGTGAGTATTTATGGGCCAGGTACTGTTCTGAGTGCTTTACATGTATTAATTCATTTAAGCATCATCAATGTCCTATGAATTAGGCGCTAATTTGTTATCTTCATTTTACAGATGAGGAAAGAGACATAAAATATGATTATCAGATACAGTGGGGAAGGCAAAATTCCAACAAAATTTCTGACTGAATATCTGTAGTTTCTCAGTCTCTTGTTTTCCTTTGAAAAACAAACTACTTTAACCCTACTGCTGAAATGCATTCATTACACTCCAGAGGGAACTTCTATTGAAAATCCAATTTTGCACACAGAAAGAGAAGGATCAGTTAAATGTATAACTAACAAGATGCTGGGTGAAGTATACATGTATTCTTTAATCAGTAACATTCAAAGAGAAAGGACAGTTGTGTACCCAGCACTGGTTTTCACTAAATCTACCACCTATTTCTAAAAACTTTCCCAAAATAAAGAGCAGACATTTAAGGTCAATGAAATTCATTTGGTAGTCATCAAATGAGCCAAGGCCAGACTTTTTCTTAATGTTTTATAACACTTACCTTATGGTTAAAATATTTTTCAAACTTTAATCTTGCTAACTCTACACACTGGAACCAATTTCTAGGTCTTCTGCTAAGTAACTTAATAGCTTGAAAACAGCCTTCTAAACTGTGTCCAGTTTGTAGCTTCTAGAATGAGAGAAAACAAAACAAATGCATTTCCAGTTGAACACCAGACACACACACACACACACACACACACTCTCTCTCTCTCTCTCTCTCTTTCTCTCTCTCTCTCTCTCTCCCCCCCTCTCTCCCTCCCTCTCCCTCCCCTTCCCTCTCTCCTTCTCCCTCTCCCTCTCTCTTTCCCCCAGGAAGTACTGGCCAGCTTTTGAAGTGTCATCTCTTGTGTCTCAGGATTTTTTTCCAATGCAAGCTCCTTGTCCCTGTCTTTTTCCTCCCCTGCTTCCTCTTCTCTTTTTTGGAGGGTAAACAGAAACAAATAGCTTATGAAATTTTAACTAAAGTTACTTGTCTCCCAAGTTATCTTCATGTCTTGCTATCTATTAGTACTATATATGTACTTACTAAAAGAAGTACGAAGAATAATGTTTTACACTAAAAAGCTGGCATTGTTAGTATAGGATTAAAGTAAGAAAGCATCTTTGAAGTGCCCTCACTACGAGTAGTAAGTCTGAGATATTACTGGCCAATTGTGAAAGTTTCATTGGAACTCAAAGAGCTTAACAAGCTGTTTTATTATTTGCAGTTCTTCTAGCATTATTGTAACACCCTTCTTAGGTTGGAACATATGAATTGATGTTTTGGGGGTTAAATGTGGTCAAATATTGGCAACTCCATATAGTTCAACCGAACTAAAGTAAGTGGTCATTTGTGACCTGCTAATTTTAAGATTCTTCATGTACTTACTACAAACAATAAATAACCCCTTTAATCCCTGTTTAAGGAAGTAAAATAAACCATTTGCAAGCAACTTGAAAATAAGATTACACAAAGTGTTATTTGTATTAAAATGTACTAATTTTTACCTGTAAAACTTCTTCTGCAGATGGATAGGTTTGCCAAAATTGGTTAAATAATGAAGGCTTGTGGGAAAAGGAACTTTCGAACTATTATGGAAAAGAGGAAGAAGTTATAAACAGAAGTCTAATTCAAAGTTGAAAATTTCTTTTCTACTACAAAAAATATTTCTTGAAAAAAAGATCTTTATTACCTTATCTCTTGCCCACTGTATAGTATGTTCAATAGCAGCTGGAAAGGATTTTAGAGTACAAAATGGTATTTCCTCTTCTGGGGGATCCCGCTAATTTATAAAGTATGATAATAATTAAGAGAAGCTATGACAATTTTTTATTGACTTAAGTTACTTGAATGTTTTAAGATAATTAAAAAAATAAAATTAAAAAATATAATAAACTCAGCATTTTTATGCCCTCTTTCTTCTTGGCACTAGAGGACAAATTGACTCTTTTGATGCTTAACCTATTTTTGTTAATGGCAATGTAACAACCACCATGAATTCTATTATCACTTTTATCTGCGTACTCATTTTGGTACCACTCAGTATTCATGGCAGACCACCACACAGAACTAATTTTCCTCCTCCAAGAATCAAAGTTACAAGTAAAACTTTCCATCACTCCCTATTATGAAAATTAATTAAAGAATCCCCAATACAGTGAGCATACCATGAGTTTCTCCATGGAAAAAAAAACTGGAGAGCATGATTATGTTGTCCTTGATGCTCACTACAGTTTTTTGCAGAAAGTGTGTAAAATAAATGGCAAATGGCAATGTCTGTGTTGTCTCATGTGAAAAGGTACCACTGGAAAAAAAAATCCATATCCTTTCAGAGGATACATTTGGCTTATGTTTACTGGTTTACCCAATCTAAAATGACTCACATTTTCTCCTTTTACTTGGAGATTTGTATTTTAATTTATTGACTTTTGAAATACCATGAAATATAACCCAAAGAGGTAAGTCAGACGAGTATTAAATTATCAAGTTTAAAGTCAGAGAATACAGGAGAAGGTTTGGGAAAGATACAGAATGAGCGAATCAAGGGACTTTTGAAATTTTATAATATTTTCTATTTTGAAAAATTTCCAATATGACATCCAATATATCATGATTTACTCCATCTAATTTCCTTCAAGTTAAACTTATCAACTGGTCTACTATATTTTTGTTATATAAATTTCTGATTTCATAAAAGTAAATGGGAAAACAAATTTGGTAAAAATTTGGAAACTTTACTAAACCAAACACTTTCATTAAGTAAAGAAATATTTACCCTTGTGAAAAAGTATACTTCTTCCAATTTTATAAGCAGGCTTGATCTTTCTTTAAATCCTAAGGCCTACAATTATTTCTTAGATTAGCGGTTTTCAACTCTGTCAATATCTCAAGGTAACTTATGAGGGCTAAAAAAAGTTGTATCTATATATCATTTGTAGAAAATATATGTATATAGGTATCTTGGTCCTTACTATAGAAAAACTAATTCTTCAGTAAAATTTTGTAAAAGTTAAATGTCATAAAACTAATTAAGCAGCTCTGGGATATAAACAATAAATAGAAGAATAGAATCTAGAAAGCCAAAAGCCAAAATTTTGATGATTTACAAAAATCAGCTATGTTTTTAAAATTGTACATACACATACACATGCACATCAATGGCAGATCAAACATAAGACTAGAGAAGCTAAATCAAATTTGGTGACAGAGGAAGACAAAAAATTTATGATATAAATAAAAAAGTGACATTTACTTAAAAAAAAAAAAACTGGTTCACTTACGTGACTATTATAGGATTCAGTCAAATGAGGTACAATAACTTCAGTGTGTCCCTTAGTGCCCATTGTTCCAGAATCCAGGAGGGGCCGTAGATTTGCTACGCAACGGCTATTTGAAAAGATAATAGGAAACCAACATAAAAGTGAGCACTAACAATGTAAGCAGAGGAAATCCTACCACTCTCTACTGACTATTTCACATATTAATCACTTCTTGACTATAATATTTTAGAAAATATACATTACCACCAAAATACCCATTCATCATTTCTGTCCCCCTTCCTCAACAAAACCTGTTAAATCTAGTAATTTCTGTCTTTACCTTCTACTATTGCTACTGCCACTTCTACCACCACCAAATTTGGGCTTCGACTTGTTTTCTGCTAGGTTACCCCTTAACTGTGTTATCCTTTCTTCTCTTGCTTCCTGTTTCTTCTTTGATTATTTTTCTGGCTACAGGTTCTATCCCACTGTAATCTCAATACTTTCTTTATTCCAAACATTATACATTGTTAATACTTACAATACCTATATTCTGTACACTTTATTAAAGTTATTTTTCCTTCCTCTGCCCCAGAGTATAAACCTTCCACTACACTCTCCACTGGTAAATTTTCCATCTGTTTATATGCCTGCTCTAACACTGTAACATTAAAGAGTCACATAAAGATGTAAAGAAAATTATGTAAGATGTGCATATCACTGTCACTCATTTTATTTAACAAATATTTACTGAATGACATCATGTGTTGAACACTGATGACAGAGTGATGGCAAATAAATGGTCCCTAAATAAATGATTTAATGAGGAAACAAACATTAAATAAATGTGTATATCAATAAAAATAAGTGCTATGAAGGAAAATGCTTAGTTCTATAAAAGATTACCACAGGAGATCTAATTTAGAATTTGGGGGTTAAAGAAAGCCTGTTTGAAGAAAGACATTTAGGTAGCGATTAAAGGATGAAGAAAAAAAACTAAGGCAGGTGAAGAGTAAACAGTAATTTGGGATCAAGAGTTTTGGAACAAGATAAACATAATCTCCTGAGGCTGAAGAAAAGTATATTTAAGTCCCTGAGGTTAAAAAAAAAATACTGCATGCCCTGTAGGAACTAAAAAAAATGTGTAGCTAAAATAAGGGGAGCCAGGAAGGAATAGATAAACTTTAAGATGGAGAGGTGTACAGGTGGCAGACACTATAGAAACATATTTAGACCACGTGAGAGATTTTGAATTCTATCCTAGATATAATGGGAAATTATCACAGGGGTTGAGAGGTACGTAGGAACATGAAGAAAAAAAATTGGTAGCTTTTCAACAAATAAGTGTGGAAAACAGAAATGGAAATAAAAGACAGATAATTCTTTATGCACCTGAATTTCAATGACATACCTGTCTACGTATCTCCTGGCCTCCACGTTATCTAATGCAGTGATAATTATATCTTGTTTAGTGTAGAACTCATCACTGTAAACAGCCTCAGTGGCAGGACATACTTTGTTCAAGTGTGCATCTATGTTCACTTGAGGATTTATTTTCAGGGTTGCACCAGCAGCAGTATAGCTTTTAGGTTTCTAAACAAATAACAAAAGTGGGAGAAATAAATGTTAAACAGAAAAGAAAGGCTATGACTGAACTTACACATTCTTATCACTTTGGAAAATATGTGTGAGGTAAGAGTACTGAGATCAATTTCGGTTTTTAGTTTGTGGAAATTACATTCACTGTAGCCGTATCACATTTAATAGTGCATATTAATCTAAATAATTTACATATTATTAACAGAAAACTAAACCTCTCTTTTTTTAGCCAAGTACTTCAGAGTTCCTAATATATTAGTTAAAAGTTTAACTGAAAGTACACTGTTCTTGCTATTATAGTTATGAGGTTTAAATCAGCTAACTACCTAGAAAAAGATGAGAAGAGATTAAATAAAACATTAGAAATCCACCAAACTCTAGAAAATGAGCTCTCACAGGTTTGAGAATCTAATACTTTAAAAATAAAATCTTTAAAAAATATTAACTATTTCTGGATGTAAAGATTAAAAATTTTATTTGTTCATTTTCATAAAAAGAATACTATAAATATAATTCATTCTTTTCTTAAAAATCATTAGTGTCATTTCAGGTGTCAACAAAGTTCATTTGGAAGTACTGGCTCTGACACTAAATATCTACAGACCATTCTGTTTCAATACATGCATCTACCTTTAATGGTATTTCTGTCTCTTCTCGCATTGCTAAGCTGACATGTTTTTACTTCTCAGTGCTATTAGTATATATACAAAGCACAAACTTTGTCAGAACTCAGTAAAATAAGAATAAATAGGCCTTTATAGTTATTCTATAACGTAATGCAATTAAGTAAATGAATTTTGTGACATACATTTTAGTTTATGAGACATTGTTACTTAGTCCTTTATATTTGGATTAAGTGAGACTATTAGGTTAACTATTCCACCTGTTTTAGCTCCTTCTCTGTTTACAATGACATTCTTAAGCTCAGTTAGCTGTAATTAATATAAGTGTTGGAAAGTAAAGTGAAAAAAAAAACATTTCTAAAGTAAAAGCAAATTTGCTTGACCAACCAAATTGCTTCTTCTCCTGACTTAAATTATTTTAATCTCTATAAAAGACTAAAAACAAGCATTATTTTTCAATAAGGAATGTTAAATAGTCAAACAAGATCACAAGATTACAAAATTCCAAGTGCTAAATTTTAACTTCAAATCAGAGAATCTATTTCTATATATGTTCTCAGTTTCTAAAATTAAATATGTAGACATACTTTGGTGAATACAAAATGAAAAAAATACTGCCCACAATTCACAACTCAGCTTTGAATATCCAAAATCAAGGCAAAACCAAGTTTACATTAAAAATTAATATATTTCTACTATAATCATTCCCATTATTTGATAATTTTAGAGATCGAATTATTAAAGAAGTTAGGCTTGTCAAGCACCATTTTCTACATATTAAAGAGAAACTCTTCTGTTTTGTATAACACAACAGATGATTTAATTCTGAAATGAGAGCCACACACCTGTATGTGATGAGGACGAAATAGAAACTGCCTGTTCAAGTTGGATTTTTCTATCAAGTCAGGATCTGTAACTGTAATCTAATATCAAGAAAAGGGCAAAAATATGTAACAAATAAGTTTAAATCTATTCTGCTTTTCTAAGGATGACTAAAACAACTTCCCACAAGTATTCTAAATTATTTTGGCAGGTAAAAGTTATATGAATACAAATATAGCAAAATGATTATCATTACTACTCTTTTTATACCTATACTTAATTATAATTAATGTTTAGCAAAGAAATATCAAATTAAACATTTATTTTTATGTGGTTACATTCAAAATTTTAACATGTACATGTGACTTAGAGCTACAATTATCTTGTTCCTAAACAGAGTATCAAGTTTCTCTTATACTTTTCATGTTATCAATATTTACGTATTTTTATTCCTCCCACTTCCAAATCAAATTTATTTTTATTAGAAGTTTTAAAAATAAATCTAACAATGTTGATAAACACCTCTATTTACCTTTGCTTCACATACTGCTCACGTTATCTAATAACTTTTTCTGTGAGAACCAATAAATAATAATCTTTTATCATTTTATTTGTCTGATGTCTTTACCTGTCTTGAAGATAAAGCAGTACCATAGCCAGGTACTGCTTTTAGCTCACGAACTAATTTTTCTTTTGGTTCCTAGAACCTGGAGATTTTTCTTTCCTTCTTTCCAGTTAGTTTGGCTATATATGCAAACACTTAAAAAATAATTTATACAGCAAGTCTATGTGTTTGCAATAGAATAAAAATCTGTTCTAGTACACTTACCTTGTTTTATTACCGGAAAATCAGTAGGTTTACTGTAAGTCTTTTCCTGACCTTTACAGGCTAATATGCATTGTGAATTTCCAAAAAGTTAAAAAGTATTCAGGTAATTCCCAAACTCATACAATGAAGGATATTATTTCTTGAGAAATACCTTTTTAAAACTAGCAGAACTAATAGTAGTTTGTGGAACACAATTACTGAGCAGGAATAATAGAAACATAGAACATCTGTCCATAATTGCAATAGTAACAAACACCTCTTTGAGTGAAATAATAAGCAAAGTTTCATTAACTACAAAATTACTCATTATTAGTCACCATGACAAATGTATGAAATCATTACTCTGGGAAGCTAGTTTATATCTTAAAGTAAAACACATTTTTAATTAAATATAAAACATGGCTTCCCAATTAACTGAACACTTATAATCTTACAAATTTAAACTATATACACAAATTTACATTATTCCCTGTTCTTCTGATAATCACTGATTGAAATTATATCTGAGTAGCCTTCAAGTTTCTAATGTTAGCTGCTTCTACCTTAAAGATTTATTTAATAATTATCAAGTAGTATCTAACAAAACAACAATAATATCAATGTGTTTTATAGTTTACAAAGCCCTTTTGCATTTGATTTTAACAATAACATAATGAGGCAGGTCTACAGACATCGTTGCACAGTATTAGAGAAAGAAATTTAAGAGCAAAAAACTGAAGTGATTTTCCACAGGGTCACATAACTTGAAAAAAGTGGTCAGAGTACAATCAGAATCTTCCTATTTCTAGCTTAATGATCTAGCCTCAGAAACTAATAGTTTAGGTCTATGCAGTCAAGAAATGGAGAGCAAGGGAAATATGTATAAACTTTTAACTCAAGAATTTATATCTTACCATTCCCTTCTCTTTGCCTGTGCCAACACCAAGTAAAGCAAAATTTTTTAACATTTCACAGCCTATGGCTCCACATCCTACCTATGGAAGAGAAAAATATATCAGATTAAATAAAATCAGAGATTCTACTTACTAAAGAGCAATTTCATAATTTTTATCAATGCTACCTTACAATAAACAAGTACTTTTAAAAATAGTTTGAACATCTATAATTCATTTTAGTTTAAAGTATTTAACTGGTTTATAATGCTATTATGTGTCTCAGTTACAGAAAAAAAATGTACAAACTAAATAAGAAAAAAGCACAATATTTGAATTTCTTTTAAACAGAAGACAATGTAAAATTCCAAACAAAAGTCAAACACTGAGTTCATTTGTTTTATATAAGCTAGAAACAAATAGCACAAAATGTCAGCACAACAAATTAATAAAAATGATTTATTCCTTAAATAAAAAAGATATTTAAGACAGAATCCACCTACATATTCCTTCACTTGGTGAGAAGAAAAATAGGTAAAAGCCTCCAACCAATTTTAACACATTTCTAGAAAATTATTTAATATTTGAAAGTATCATATTCACATTTTCATTTTACTTTTATTTTTTATAGAGGGGGAAGAGAGGGAAAAAGAGAGGGAGAAAATCATCAATATGAGAGAAAAATATCCATCGACTGGCTGCCTCTCGTTCATGCTCTGACTGGGGATGAAGCTGCAACCTAGGCATGTGCCCTGACTGCGAATGGAGCCAGTGACCCTTTGTTTTGTGGGACGGGACTACGTCCAACCAACTGGGCCACAATGGTCAGGGCTCATTTTAAATGTATTAATTCTTTAGATCAGCAGTTAACAAACTTTTGGGAAGAGCCAGACAGTGAATATTGTCAGCTTTGCAGGCCATTATGGTCTCTGTCACAACCATGCAAACCACTATTAGAGCATAAAAGAAGTCCTAGACAATACATGAATGAATGGGTGTGGCTGTGTTCCAATGAAACTTCATTAACAAAGAGCAGGATGGATTCCGTCTATCACCCCCAGTTTTGCAAACCCTGGTTCTAAGCATTTACTATGTTAGAATGTGTACTCACTTAAATTCAAATTTGCTTTAATAAATTAACTTGCTGACACACAATAGCAGTATGAATATACTATTCGTTTTCATCATTATTTATACTTACCAAGAAGACATTCAAATTTTGTAGCTTCTGACACAGACTGTCTCCAATGCAGGCTCGTAAGGCATCATATCTATCTCCTCTGAAGAAAATAACATGCCAAAAAAACCCAGAAAGGCATTTAAAACATTATTAAAATTAGTTTCATTGTTAATACAAGTTTAATATTGAACTTTAAATTGAAGGCAAAACTTTTGGGGTATGTGTATTTTGGGGAAAATGAACCATAGCTTTCTTTAATCAGCTTCTCAGGGATTTGTGACTCAAAAGGTGAATCTCTGATATAAATAATAATTGCAGAATAACAACTGTTCATCAGAGTATTTGAATGCTAACCATTCTCATAAAAACATAAAATTTAAACTTTATAATCATTGCTGTAAAGTGGTAAAGACATATGGCATTATTATGACATGTCACCTTTGAATAGGAAGGAAGTAACTGCAGAAGTGAATGAGTTCAGTTTCAGAAAAGATATTTAAAACAACTGCATGTTTAAACAAAAACTCTCTTAATCTAGTTGCCTCTTACAAATATACAAATAAGAAAAAAGCAAGAGAAATTCCAATATTACCGTGGAAGAAACTCTTCACGTTCAGGTTTGCTTAGGTATTCAACAATATCTGCTGCTTCAATGTATAACTTAAAGTAGAAGATAAAAATATAACTTACTATGCATAAAATTTAAAAAACTAGAAAAATACTTTCTCTTCTATAATTATTTATAATTAAGCAAAGTAAAATTACAAATACCAATTTAGAATAGATTAAAACTATAACTGTTTTGAATACAATATGTATATGTATTTTTATTAAAACAATTAAACCTGAAAGATTTTTTAGAGATACAATTTGATTCATGTCATTTACAAATAAAAGGAAACTTCACCTCCAAATCTATTTTCTACCTACACAAAAACTCTGGAAGCCCCATTCAAATATAGCTGCATTTGAATAAGCAATGAAGAGACCAAAGTTCTACCACCACAAAATATGCCTTTTGGGAAATCGGTTTTAAGCTAGTTAAGACATGAAATACTGAGAAAGAAACTTTGACCCTCTCCCTTTACCTGACTAAAGAAATTCAGATAGAAAAACCTGCTGAAAGAAGGGACCATCACCTTAGCAACATAAAGCAAATGTGGCAAGCAAGTAGAAATCTAGCAAAGCCTGTTTGCTGAACTTCCCTGTCTCCTACTGTTTCCGGGTGGCCCAGAAAGATTTTATTTACATTTGCTCTTTCTCATCTATAAATTGCCTGCTTTCCCTTTGAAATCACAGACCTCTGCCTCCCTCTCCTTTGTCCAGATGGCATATAAACCTCAACTACCCAATGACTCTTTGGGGTTTCATATTCTTAAGGCACCTCCATATGTACATCCTTAATAAACTTGGACTATTCTCCTGTAAATCTGACTCATGCAAATTTGATTATTAGCTCAGCTAAAAGAACTTGGAAGGTGAGAGAAAACTTATTTTTTATACATCCACAGTAATTTGATTTCTCTATATTTATTTTCCAGGTTGGGTATATTATATGTCACTTATAATTACATACACTATCAAGGAAATGATCTAGAAAGCCATAATTTCAACATTTTAAAAATACCAAGCAGAATTAATTTGAGTTAATGAAAAATAGAACTAAGTCTCACTCCCATTTTCATTATGGATATTACTTATGTTGCTAAATCTGAACATGACCAAATGGTTATTATTCACTTATAATACAGAACCTACATTATTAACATACTTTATGTAACTTCCCATGCAGTTAACAGCTGTATCTAATCCAGACTTTTACAAGTGAATTTGTACTATGTTAAAATAAACCAAATAATTCAGCATCAAAATAGCATTATGTGGGTATTTCTTAAAAACATACAAAAATGGTAATTGTTAAAGTCATGATGTTTAAAGCATTTCAAAAAAGTAAGGGCCTGAAGAGTGTCCTCTGATACTATCTGCTAATTACCACTACTGGTAACAGAAATGAGTGTTTTTATATCAAATTATGTTTTTACCTTATCTAGTTCTGAAATATACCATTCCCTTGCTTTCTACCTTTAGTATTTATATCTAGGAAAGGAATCTCAAGACGGATGATGCCAAAAATTCCACAGAACAACATTTCTGAGAACCCATGAATGAGAACCTAATAATATAAGAGATTAACTAATTATAAGGATAAAAAACTCATTCCTTCACTCTTACAAATGAGGTAAATACATCCTAGAATGCAACTCCGGTTTACAAGCCCAATAGCCTCAGTATATGATCATACTATTTCAAGTACAGAATTAAGTTTTGGTGGCATATCACATCTCTCTCATGCATCAAAAAATACTTTAAGGTTGCTTTTATATTAACACTAAAATTCGCAAGACATTCATTACATAGACAGATAGTTCAACCTTAAATATAAAAAAAATATTAAGATCCAGAACTAACCCACTGGCACAAAGGAGAAAACTTTCCCGTCACTGCTTTCAATACTTCCTGGCTGGCAACACCTCCTACTGCTGCAGCAAGTGGGGCTAAGTAGCCCTGAGCAGTCCAAGAAAGCCAATGCACAACGTCAGCATCTACTTCAGGCTGAAACAGGCCATGAAAGACAATAATATTAAGAGTGTTCACACAGTACATTCAAAATTTCAATGACTTAATGTGAGAATTATTATATCTTAACTTCAAAAAAAGCCACTCAATTTCTCTCCTAGTTTTTAAGTCCTAAACAAGTTCTAATCTCACAATAGAAGACCCAGTTGCACGCTCACCACCCTAGGCAGTATTTCTCTTTATTAGTACCTGCCATTACTCGCTTTATGACTTTTTATGTTACACTAGGGCACCATTTGGAATTAACTGAAATATCTAACATTTATAGCTTTAAAAAAAATAACAGGTCTGTGATGTCTGTCAACATTAAGAAACAACCAGAATTTAAAAAATATGTATTTTAATGAAAACTATGGAAAAACCCTGAACACAGATAAATAAAAATAAAATAACCCATAAAAATGATATGGAGTATTGGTTTGTCCTCTAAGTGGTAAACAAAAAGTAAAAGTGTGAAAAGCAATACATTGTTAAAAAGGCAGTTTAGAAAAAATTAAGACCATAATGGCACTTTTGCATACTAATCTCAAGAGTTAATCATTACAAAACTCTCATCATACTTAAAAAATGAAATGTTGCTCAAAATCAGATTTCTTAGTATTTTAAAGGAAATATTGAAGAATCGGATTCTGCAACTATTGTTTTAGCACAACTTTTTATTTGTGACAAAGACCTCTTCACAAGTTGTCTTCCTTTTCTCTTCCTATTCTTTCAACATTAGTAACCTTAATCTTAACCTTAAGATTCAAGTTCAGCTCAATTAATCTCCTGAAATCCTATGCAAAACAAGAGTACTTGTGCATTGTGGGGGAAAGAGGAAAGGCTTTTACTACATCTTCAGAGATATCTGTAATACAAAAAAGAGGTTAATATCTACTCAATATTCCACCCACTCTTTCGATTTTCTGTATACCATTACTTTTCAACTATTTAGCAATAAACTCAACTCCGATTATAATTTCATTTAAGTTGTACCATTTGAATGTATACATTGGTGGTAGTGATAATATTAAAAACAAAGATGAGAATGTTAACAGAAGCCTTAGGATGACAATGGCTTAAATCTGAATTTCCCCACACAATCTCCAGAAGACGACACATATATATCCATGAGAGCTTCAGCATTACTAGGAAACAGAGAATATTATGACCTTCAAGTTACCTGTAAATAGAAAAACAGACACTTCTCCAAAGAGGACATACACAGGGCCTACAGACACATTAAAAAAATGCTCAGCATCTCTAGCCATCAGAGAGATGCAAATTAAAACCACAATGAGATACCACTTCACACCAGTGAGAATGGCCATCATTAACAAATCAACAAACAAGTTCTGGTGAGGCTGTGGAGAAAAGGAACCCTAGTGCACTGCTGGTGCGAATGCAGGCTGCTGCAGCCACTGTGGAAAACAGTACAGAATTTCCTCAAAAAAACTAAAAATGGTACTGCCTTTTTACTCAGTGATTTTGCTGCTGGGATTATACCCTAAGAATCCTGAAACACTAATTCAAAAGAACCCACGTACCCCAATGTTCACAGCAGCACAATTTACAATAGCCAGGTGCTGGAAACAGCCTAAGTGCCCATGAGTAATTGAGTGGATCAAAAAACTATGTTACATTTACACAATGGAGTATTATGCAGCAGAAAAGAAAGAAGGAACTCCTACCCTTTCCAACAGCCATGGATGGAACTCGAGAGTTTTATGCTAAGCGAAATAAGCCAGGTGGTGAAAGACAAATACTACATGATTTCACTTATAAGTGGAACCTAATCAATAAAACAAACAAATGAGCAAAACAAAACCAAAGGCAGGGAAATAAAGAACGAACTGACAGTGACCAGAGGGGAGGAGTAAGGAGGATTATAGGGGAAAGAAGGGGCACGTCTAGGAACATGAATAGAAGACTCATGGACACTGACAATGGGATGGGGGGTATGGGCAGGGAAGAGCAACAGGGAAAAAGGTGGGACAACTGTAACTGAACAACAATTAAAAAAAAGAAAAGGAAAAAACACCAAATAAAAAACAAATACCAAACTCCAAGAGAACTATTTCTAGACTTCATATTGCTGCAAATCTGCCTGCACAGAATAACCACAGAAGAGAATGAAAGGGTTAATGGTGATGAAGCAGTCAAAATAATCCTGAGAAAACAGAAGTTCTCATAGTAAAAGCAAAAAATAGTGAACATGCATAAAATCTAAGACCTCAGCAACAGCTATGTTGAAAGAACTTCTCTGGGAGAAAGTGATATAAATAGAAAGGGGAGACATCCTTTGACAGAGTAGGCTAAAGAAAGAAGAGGAAAAGTTAAGGATTTGGCAGAAATCAAAAAGAACTACAGACAAACCAACTCATACACCCCACTCCCTCCAAAAACACCATCCACAAAGAAATTCCTTCTTATATCCTGAGAGAAGATGGGTCCTAGAAGTAGAAATCTAAAAGAGTACCTCAAATCCTTATCCTGTCCAAAATAAGCAGAAAACCCAGTTTACTGTAACAAGCTAATGTAAGAAAAAAACAAAGTTAAAATCAAAATATTTCAGGTGGTGAAAATTTTATTTGGTGATCGTATATCCTTAACAAGCACTTGGAGATGTGGGATAACAAACACAAAATACTCCGCCTTGAATCAGAAATTTAATAAGAACAAAAATAATTCATTTTATCCTCCAAAGAAGGAAAGATACAAATAAATTTCAAAAACCTGCCACTAAGTACCAAAATGGTTCATGTATAGCTGCAAAAATTGACTGAACAATGAACCATAAGTCATATACAGAAAAATATATACAGGGTCTAAATGTGAATAGACCACATTACTTATAAGAGTAAGAAAATAAGGCTGGCGTCATATTTCTCAAGAGTAAGAAACAAAGAAAGGTATTACTGAAGAAAGAGCCCAGAACTTTATATCCACCCCAGCTGTCTTTCAAGTATGAAAGCTACAGGAAAAATTTAAAACATAAGACTGTAAAGAATACTATAATTCTGAGCTCTTTCTGAGAAATATACTACAGACCAAAACTGATTTTAAGATACAGTATAAAGCAAGAGTAATCAAAATAGGATGGTACTAGCAAAAGAATAGAAACAACCAATGGAAGATAACAGTGAGTTCAGATATAGCCAAGCATATAGATGGTCAATAAATTGTTGGTACAGGTGCTATTAAAAATGAATAGGGAAAGAACTGTCTTTTCAATGAATGGGCTACAATTACTGGATATTCATAACAAAAAAATTATCTATGGTCTATACTTGTCAAGGTGTAAAAAAATGAACTCACAAACTACAAAACTGTATATAATGAATTCAAAATACAGTCATGTACACCTGAGTTATACTTTGAATGGTATAAAAAATGAATTCACAAAACTATAAGACTTTTAGAAGCATGCACAGGAGAAAGAGCTTTGTGACCCCAGGTTTTTAAAAAAACACAAATCACAAAAAAAATTGAACTTAGAATTAAAAACAACTTTTTGAAAGGATGCAATAAACTGAAAATACAATGCACAGACTGAAAAACAATATTTGTAAAAGAAAGGACTGATATCCAGAATATATAAACCTCTCAATTAAAAAAGAAAGACTACCCAATTAAAAACAGGCAAATTTGAAAAGACAGTTTATCAAGGAAATATGAATGACAAATAAGAACATGAAAAGACACTCAAATTCACAGCCATCAATAAATGCAAATTAAAATGACAATGATACCAATGCACATACTTTAAAACAGCTAAAATCAAACAGATAATAAGACGATACAGTTATGGAGAGAATGCAGAGCAACTCAAACTCTCGCACATTTCTGGTGGAAATGCTAAATGGTACAGCTCCTCTATAGAACAATTGGGCAGTTTTATAAAATTAAATGATATGTCTATTATAATGACTCTGTAATACATCACTAGGTGTTCACCGAAGGGAAATGAAAACATGTACACACCAAAATCAGTATGCGCATGTTTGTAGCAGCTTTATTTATAACTGCCCAAACTAGAAATAACTCAGAAGGTCTACCAACTGGTGCAGTGACAAACTAGTACGTCTATACAATGGAGTGCTGCTCGGTAATAAAATGAAATAAACATACAGCAGCGCAGATAAAATTCAAATTAATTATATTTAGTAAAAGAAGCCAGACTTAAAAGGCTACATTTGTATGACATTTTAGAAAAGGCAAAACTATAGTGGTTGCTATGTTTTGATTATTTAAAAAAGGTAAGTATTGACATTATAGAAACATTTTATATCTTGATTGTTGCAGTAGATACATGGCTGGATACTCTGAATTCATTGTGTACAGATGTATTAATTATATTCAGAATTTTATATAACTGTACACCTAAAAAGGGTGAAATTTACTTTAAGTTTTATCTCAATAAATCTGATAAATTCCCAATCAGATCCTTCCTTTTAATTATAGATTTCAACAATTACTTCTACCTTTCATACATTTTTAACTTAATAGTTTTTGACTATTTTTATTATACCTTTAAATTAAATGTATTGGGGTAACATTGGTTAGTAACATTATAACAACTTCAGGTGTACGACTTTATAAGATGATACCTGTATACTCATTTATGTGCTCCCAACCAGAAGTCTAGTTTCCGTCCTTCCGTCACCTTGTATTTGACCCCTCCGCTTTGTCCTATTCATCCTCTCCCCATACCTCTCCACTCTGGTAACCATCATTCTGTTGTCTATACCTATGAGTCTTTTTTGTTTGTTTATGTTTGCTCACTTGTTGCTTTTTGCTTTATATCCCACATATGAATGAAATCATATAGTTCTTGACCTTTCATACATTTTTCTAACCACTAAATATGCAATAAGAGGTCTTTCACTTACGACTAGTGATTTACTCTCAGTACATTTATTATTTTCTTCTTTGTTTTAATTACATAAAACATGAGATGTTATTCTTAAAACTAATATTAAATCTTTCATTTCTCCTTCATTTTTATAAAATAAGAACAACACCACAGTTTTCAAATAATCGCACAAACAATGCTATGTTTATTTCTGCTCAAATGGAAGCTGGCAGGCAAGCACTGTCACTGTAACATGGAAAATCGTTTTCTAGGTTATAAATCCACATAGGACATGCAAAATGCGATAAAGATATATGAATATATAATTTACAAAGAAGATGGTTTATAGGAAAGCCGATGACTTTACACAGTGAGTTTTAGAGAGTTAACAAACTAAGTAAATCAGAAGAGATAATACTAACACTAAAAACATAGCTGCAATGTCAAATTCTATTACTATGTGCCACATACAGTTAGCTCTAAATACTATACAAAATTAAATTATCTCATGTTCACAACAACCCTCTTAGGTTAACCACATTTTATACATTCATAAATTAAAACAGATCAAAGTCAAGCAACTTGTCTACTGTCAGTAAGTAGCAAAGCTGTGATCTGAAGAATAAGAAAAAATTAATATACAGAACATTTATATGTTACACATTTTTCGACAGCTATAACTTTGAATAGTTACCTTCTCCTCCAAGGTTTCACTTATAGATGTTGCTAATTTCAACAGCTCTTCTGAATCTTTTTGGCATCTATGATTCAAAACAAAGCACCCCAAATTCAATTTTCTCAATTATAATAAACAATAGGTTATATTAAAACCTAAAATTTAAGAATAGGTAAAAAATATAGAACTTTGCCAACAGGTAGGAGCACAAAGTGTTCTGATGATTTGAATACTGGCTTTTAGATATATTATTACTTCAAAATCATCCTCACATAAGGACAGTACAAAAATAAGGTTTAGTTATAAATATATAAGGCAAAAACCCTTTGCAACAGTACTTCTGAGTTAATAGGCTAGAAGGTATAAAAATTACATAGTAGATTCATAATTCAATTATTCTAAGATTGTTTTATTTAAAAAGTTATAGCTTTTGAAAAATTCAAAATGGGAAGATTCTTATTTAATAGAATTCCAATTTTAGAAATTAATCTCTCCATTCCCACCAGAAAAAAAGACCAGCAAATCATAATAAATGTTCATATAACACAGAACATTACCCTATATTTGGCTTTCGACTGTAGTTCTCCTGGAACTGGTTCAATGCAAGCATAGCTGTGTGAATCTGCAAAGGTGCCTGTTTAGAATATTAAAAACTGGTCAATGTAGTATGTGCTAGGCACTGTGCTATGCTTTAAAAATATGATTTACTTTAATTGTTACAATAACGAAATTAGCTTAATCCTACTATTACCTCTAATATAGGAGGAAGCTGAATCTTAGAGAAGTTAAATGACTTGATGTCAAGGTAATAAAGCAATACTGAAGCAATAAATCTAAGTCTCAATCCCAGGTAATATGACCAGTTTGTACTAGGTATCTATATGAAACTTAGAGTAATAATAACTAAATAGCTACAAAACATTTGTATAAGATCACTTACTTCTTTCTTCCCTATCAACATTTACAAGTGTGAAAACTATTAATGTAACTCTTTCATTATCACAAATACATTCACCGCTACAAAACTATACCCAGTGATTTATGAAGACAGAATAAATGCTTCCAAGTTTTTTGGGGAAAAGTTATTATATGAAACTCTCCATTGTTAAGAAAATCTTTTAATACCATCACCTTTTTGCATAAATTACTGAAATTGTCTTTTAACTATCAAAGCTAACATATCATTAGCAAACTTTCTCCTATTATTCTAATATTTTCCATGATACAAATTTTTGTTTTTAATCCTTGGAAGTCAACTTTATATATGTGAATATAACCTTTATCAAGAAAATCTTAGAGAAAGGTATATACATGGTTACTCCATTTTAACTTTATAATCTCTCTTATCAATCCCAACCCCCCACTCAGTTGCCTTTCTTAAAACCTCCAAGTGTTTGTTTACCTCAGGTTTGCCAAAATCTGCAATAAGGCACTTGGGATGATTTATCTGCTTTTCCAATGATTCCTAATATAAACAAGACAAAACATTACTGCAAGTGAGTGATTACTTTACAAAATATACTGAGCATTAAAAGCAATGGATCTTTCTCAAAGGCCTGAAAAAAAAAAGTTTGGGCTACTAAGTTTTCTTTTCTTTTCTTTTTTAAGTAGTATTAAGAATAATTTATTCACTAATCCATTGAACCAACATTGATTGAGCTACTAGGTACAAACCAATTAAGTAGACTCAGAGTGGTTTGTTACTAAATAAAAATTTACTTTCCACTGGAATGGTGACATTCCACCACCTTGACCAGAAGCCTCAGCTATTAAATTTTAACTTAATATAAAATAGCTACCATTTTTTCTGATACCCCTTGTGTTATTACCACACTTTATTTTTAAAAAATGTTAAATGCAATTAGAAGACCTGATCTGCATAATAAATTTGGGAAGAAATGGTAAGAACATCTGTATACTTGAAGAAAATCTATAGTTTTAATGGAAAAGTTACCATATTTTTCTGGCATCACGTTATTAAGACTTGTTATGCCTGACAAGACTAAAATACTTAAAGTGAAATTTTCTGCATGGAGCTAAAAACACGTAAGGACAAAAAAAAAAAAAAAAAAGACCCAGAAAACAAACAAACAAACAAACAAAACAAACCAAAGAATCAACCAACCAATCAAATGAACAAAAACCCAAGAAACAAACCCCACCCCCAACACCCATACAATCTGAAATTTACTTGAAGTATAAACTGTCTAATTAAAAATTGGGGATGGAGCCAGAGGAAGTAAGGCAGGGACAGATTTGACTAGTGGTAGTTAGTTTAATCTGTTATTTTGTGCTAACTTTTGCTTGAACAAAGCCTTGCAGATGACTAGTGTTAATAATTATTCTGAAAAAAGAAAAAAAAAGGTAAGTAAGTTAAAACCTTGAGAACTTTCAAGAAAAAAAAAGATGTACTAGATTATACTGAAAAAATGGGCTAAAGATTTAAGTAGAGACTCCTACATTCCTTGATACAAGTAGCTTCTACATTTTCTATTGAGATATTTACATATTCCTTTCAGTGCTAGCTGATAAAAATTTCTATGTTTTTCCATCATATACAGTTTTTTAAAATTTAAAATACTACAATTTAAAGAAATATTCATTTCACTCTAAAAATATGAATGAATGATAAAATATACAGTTTCAATGCTTATTAAATATTTCAAAGATACAGATTTCATCTTTTGTCTTAGGAAATAATTTTAAGAAATATAAATGACTATGATGATTCAGAGGTGTAGGGTTATTTTAGGTAATTTATATACCTTATTTATATGAATACAGTATTCTACTGTAATTTTTTTGTTTATAACAGTCTACTTCCTTAGCTTGATCCAATTTTTCTCAAAGTAGGTACAAATAAAAAATTACAATCTGTTCAGGCTTTAAATTAACTGCCTGGTTAACTATTTTATTTTTTTTCTCTTCTGCCATTCTTTTGTAGATATCTACATTTTTCTAAGCAGAAAAAAATACTTACAAAGTAAAACATTTTAGGAGTCTTAACTTGGACAGCTATGCCTCCATGTAAATATGGTTCCAGTTCTGTAGTATCACCAATGCTAAAAGAAAATGGTGATACCACTAAAAGGAAAAAAGAGAAGAAAGCCATTACTTACTGACATAGGTATTTAAATGTGAAGATTTATCATCAAGATGTTAATTTCCCCAAAACACAAAATTAAGAAGATCATATTATAAATCTTTTTTTTTAGGGGGGAAGGAGGAGGTATAGGAGTGGGCAGAAGTGTGAAGAGCTAGATAAATTATTTTCCAATGTGAATTTAAGGACTTAACAATAGCCAAGAAAACTCAAAGGGGAAAAAAGTAATGACGGGGGCTGTGTGTGTGTGTGTGTGTGTGTGTGTGTGTGTGTGTGTGTGTGTGTATTTTCAATCAATTCTTACCCAAGGACATGTTTATTGACCTTAGAGGAAAGGGAAAGGAGAGTGAAAGAGTGGGAGAGAAACATTCATCGATTGTCTCTCATACCCTTCCCAATGATGGAACGAACCTGTAATCTAGGCATGTGCCCTGACTGGGAGTCAGACCTGTGACTTTTCAGTTTATGAGACAACGCTCCAATGAACCGAGACACACTAGCAAGGGTAAAATATTTTATTCCTGTATTAAGCCTCAATAATTAATATTGGTACTAATTACATATAATAATAATTAGTGTAGTATGGTACTAGCTCATGGATAGATATAAGATTTATAAATTGTTATAAATTAGAGAATTCAGAAATAGACTCACAAGGAAGGTGACACCTCAAACCAGTGAGGAAATGATATTCTACAATATATTTTTAGGAAAAATGCCATCTGGGAAAGTATCTATTCCAAAAGGGTAAAAGTTTTAATTGTTGAAAAGGATGCCAAAAATAAGACAGAAGCATGGGAGAAAAATTTCTTTAAAACTCTGCACTGAGAAAGGCTTTTCTAATTATGACTCAAAATAAGAATCATAATTTTTTAAAAAATTTGATATTATACACACAGTAAAAACTAATCAAATATCAAAGTCAAAAGCAAATTAACAGTCAAATACCAAACTAGAAAAAATATTTGCAATTTATATAAAGCCTCCCCCCCAGCAAATATGTCCCATATTTTAGGAGTTCTAAGAAATAATCAACAACTCAACATGGAAAAGGGAAAAGGATAGGTGATTCACATTAAAGAGCAAAGAGTCCTAAAACTTAAGAAAATATACTTAATCTCATTCATTATATGTAAAATGCAAATTAAAATTATATTGTGATATAATTCATTCATATCATGAAATAATTTATTGCCATAAAAGAAAATTTAAAGAAAAGGCCAAAATAAATGTTCTGCAATTACTGATGTGAAAAGATTATGTAGCTACTTTGTTTAGTGAAAGGGCATAGGGTAGATGTGTGATATGATATAGTGTATGTAAAAAAGAGTAAGGGAAGTCTAGAAGAACACATAATAAACTAAGAACCAGCGAATGGGTAAGAACTGAGTGGGAGCCACTGACATGCAGAAAAGTTTCCACTGTAAATATTTGGCCTTTATTGTTTTTGAACAATTCCCTTGTTAAAAAATTAAAAAAAAAACAAACAGTGAGCCCTTTCTCCCCACAGCCTTATTTTGAAGGGGGGAGGTCCCCAAAAAACCTGGAATTATCTTCAGGAGGGCAGGCCCCTTGTAGTACAGGGTTCTCCCATTTAGGTGATTGTTCTGGGAACCCATCTGTATTGGTGTACCAGCTGGCATTGTTGTGAGAGGCTGCATTTGGCTTCAATGAATTTTTCTGAAGACTTTTTCAACCTGTTTGCCCATTTCATGATGGGTGCACCTGCCCACGCTGTGCTGAGTGTTCAGCAGTTTTTGACCAAAAGTAGCATGACCCCCATCCCAGGCCCCACCCTCCCTATTTACCCCATGTCGCTCTGAGCAACTTTTTTTTTGTTTGCCTAGGTGAAAAAAGTCCTCAAAAGGAAACACTTTCCTAAGGTGGAACAGTTGAAACAAAAAAACAGCAGAAGCACTAAAAGACATCAAAATCGACAAGTTCAAAAACTGTTTTGAGCAGTGGAAAGAATGTCTCCATAGGTGTACTGCATCAAATAGAAAATACTTTGAAGGTTACTTAAGTTTAAACACGTAAGAATATACAATTTTTATGAAAAAATTCTGTTTTGGGGTCCCACCCTTGTATAAGCAAAGAAAGACCAGCAGTAAAAATCAAACTTAGCTGCTGTTACTTTTGGAGAGAAGGCCTAAAATAGTACTCAGTTTAAACTTTATTTAAACAGATACACATACAAATATACATCTAGAATAAGCATATATTATTTTAGCTATTTAAAAGTGTTTTTCAAATAATAGAAAATTAGATCAGTAAGTACCAATTAATAAATGTTAAAAAAACTTTCGTAAACAGCTATTCTATTTAAATATTCCATCTATGCCCTAAGAATTTTTAGAACAAAACATAGGTTTTATTTTCATTACTTCATATCCAGTGGTTCCTCCTTTCATCATATTTTGCCATGTGTAATGCACACCCATGTTTTGGGCCCAAACTTTCATAAAAAAATCTTCCGTTTTAATTCAATTTTTTATTTATTTATATTTAGAAACAAAACTGGTTATCATATTCCAGGGTATTATTTTGCATATGGATATCATTATTGCTTTCTAGGGTTATACTTTTAATGCATAAGTATAAATAAAAGAATTTAAAACATTGACACAGATAAGAATTAGTACTACCCATGTATAATGCACATTATTTTTCGCCAAAAAATCTGGGCAAAAGACTAAGGGTGGGGTGGGGGCGAGTGAAGCAGGGGAAAATGATGGTGGGAAAATGGAGACAACTGTACTTGAACAACAATAAAAAATAAATTATTTATTACTGGTAATATTAAAAAATCTGGACAAAAAAAAGTGCACATTATACATGGCAACACACAGAATATTTATCAACAAGTCTGATCCACCATCACAATCCACTATGGCTGGACCCCAGAATAACAAATGATAATCTTAAATGATTAGCTGGGTCATTATTTGTAAAAACAGATACCAATCCTCTAACCAATGATGTGAACCTGTAGTTTATACATTTCGATGCAGACTTGGAAACAAAATCTAATAGTTTTGTTACCAAAGATGATTAAATACACACCCAAAGTTGTTTTCCTATAAAGAATTCGTAACAGGGATTAATTTTTCCTCCCCTAAAATCCATTTTGTAGTCATTGAAAGAAAAAAAGTAATCCATTTACTAGTCTATACACTAATTACATAATTATACTTTCAATGCCCTAAAGATAAAACTGAATTATTCTCAGCCAAACATGTACAAAACTCCCTTCTTTGAATTACAGTGTATCTAGCAATGTCTTTAACTCTTAAACATGACTGCAGGAAAATCACAAACTATGTAGACTAACACTGCTATAAATTCATTATCTTCAACTTCAGGTGGGCCCTAAATGATGCCTGATAATCCTGCTGTTTTTAAAAATGTTTGTTCTCCTCAAATCTCTTGTCTTGTCACCTTTACTCTCCACTGGGCAATGATCTCACCTTACTCCAATGAAAAAAACAGATTCCTTCTATTTCTTGCCAACAAACCCACAAACTGGACTGCAGTAACATCCATTCATTTCTTTTATCCAAGCAACTGAATAAAAACATCTATCTCCACTTGAATATTTCATTGCCACTTTACTCCAGAAGCTTAATTATACTCACTATCTTTTCTCCAAAACCTCCCTTTCTTGTATTCCTTAAGTGAATTTTGGCTTACCTACCATGATACATGATATGTAAAGTTTCTTCCTAAATGTCTTAGGACTCTTGTATCTCAACTCCCACTGCCAGACTACCACAGTCTATCTTTCAGTTCTATGAATTCTGGCTTGCCTCTTACTGTTTGTCTCTGCGTACAAAATCTTTTTGCAACCTTCCTAAACCAATGCAACCTTCACATTTTAATCAAGACACCTTGTCTGTACTACTGAGGCCTAAAAAGGGTAGGTTTCCTCGCTAAGTTTAGAGTTCCCAGAATACCTATCATACCATCACTACTTAATGTTAACATCTCCTCACTTAGACTGAATGTTTTAAGGCCAAGAACTGGATCACATCTGTGTGAGATGTTGTGTTCTTAACACTAAGTATAGTGTCTGAACTATAACTGTGCAGCATAATGAGTAAGCATAAATGAATTAATAAAACATGTCAACTTACCAGTTATTTGTTGTACAGATCCGTTTAAGCCTGTCATTCCATTAATTTCTCGAAATTTTAAAAATTGCCCTGTCTCAAGTTTGTGAGGATGATTTTCAAGGCAAGTTACAATGCCAGGATTAGCCTAAAAATAAGAGTAATCTATTAACAAACAAGTTCATATATTACTTTTTCATACGAATTCCAAATCTCATGCAAAAAGTACCATGTAATCATAAAATTCTCAAAACTCCTCAAAATTCCAACCCATTCTTCTCCTTCCTATGTAAAAGCCAGGCTTTAAAAAACTGTCACAAAATAGTGATCCACTTATTATTTTATTATGTGTGTTTAAAACATAATTTCTATGCTTAGAGAGAAAGATTCCACAAAGGATTTCAAATATTTCATAGATTCAAAGATCATTGGACTTATTTTAAAAAAACACTCAAAGTTACCGAATGTAACTTTTAAAGTCACGATATAAGAAACTGTGCATAAAAGATGAGAGTGTTTAACTTGAAATATTAAGAAAGGAGGATAGAGATTTAAAATTGGGAAACTAGTAGTTTAAAGCTTGCCCAACCCTTTAAAACAAAGAAATACTGTGTAACCCAGCCAGCTTCTCTCAGGATAAAAATAGAAACAAATTAGCTTATCTCACCAAAGAGTATGAATGAGACATGTCAAAGGCCCAGATATTTCCTAATTGCATATAATCCCATACAATGCTTGACTAAAGTGATAATAATCTACATGCAATGTAATGGAATTATCACTTTCTCTCTTTCATAATTATGTAGATTCTAAAAGTTCTCTTGCTGCCTAATGATTTGAATAAGAATAAAATGATCACAAACATGTAGGTAAAATTAATGTAATGTGGAGTTGCAAATATCTCAAGAATAGAATTCAAAAGAAATTTATTAAGGAGAAACAATTCCTTGCAGAGAAGTTAAATGGGTACATTTATGAAATTTTCTAATTCCTTATGGATAACTTCTATATTTTCCGTACTATTCAACAAAAGAAAATTCCAATGCAATACAATGATCCATACTCTCCCTTGCAGCTTATTCTAACTGTATGATATTCTCAGGGACAAACTAAAAACAACTACAGAAAGTAAAAGGTTGAATAATAAACCATTCTATAGGCAGGGAGATACACAGAATTTTAAAATGAATTATCCTAAATAAAGGCAAAATTACATTGGGTTTAAAAATAAAGCATAGAGAGTGAAGCACAAATACTATTAAATATATATTGTCAAACATTTATATTGGCTTCCTTTGAGCACTTAATGGAAACTGATTATAAAAAGTACAATTAAAGTTAATGATTTAGGCTAAAAAGAAAGAGTATAAGTGGATAATAATGATTTTTCCAATTTTTTCTAGGTAATAAAAAATTAAGCTGACCTGATATCAAAGACTTTTTGACTTGAAGATTAATTAATTCTTAAAATGCTTTTTCTCCTCCAAATAATGTTTTAGACATGTAACAGCTTTTGTCTATGATGACTTCAGTGTATATTCCTGGAACCACAGTGTTGGGCCAGGTAACTTATGACACAGTACATCTATGGTCTGATACTACATCTATGATTTGACACAATATACAATTCAGCAAACACTGAAACACAGTTTATGTCCCATAGTAACATGACACAGAACAAAATTAAAATTAAAATATATAACATAAGCAAATACTGATCTACCAATTATTAAATAATGTTAGAAGGAATCAGGAATACTCTTTTAATAGTCTAACTTAAATTTAGCTTCTATATAATGTAATCAAGAAATTAACAAAATATTCCCTCATGAATTACCTTAAAATCTTGTAAAACAACTGAAAAATAGTGTACATTCAAGTATTTTTTAATGCAGCCTTTTAAAAATTATATTCACATCAACTTAAAAAATCAATCCTATACGTATACAATAGCATTTGTATATAATCATACTTGCGTTATATTTGAAATGAAGATTTCTTTTGGTTCTTCTCCCGTTGTATCTAAAACTTCAAATTCATCACCAAAATCACAAAACAGCTGTGACCAAATTCCATGTATATCTGCACTGATGAACTGTAAAATGATAAAAACAAATTTAAGCTTATCTATTTATATAAAGAAAAACACTCAGCCCAACTATTTTAAGCCCTTTAGACATTTTCACTTATAATTAAGTATATCATTGGGGGTATAGAGTAAAACATGAATAGGATAAATTCATTTGTCTGTAAATTGGTTTAGGAATCAAGGAATTTAGTTTTTGGAACTAGATATCTAATGTTACAAAATTAGAGGCAACATCAGTACATTATCATTATACATTCTGATTTTTAAATAAAATTCCTACCGTGCCCTAAAAGTCAAGCACAATTTGTAAGAAACAGATACCTTGGTTTAATGGCATGGCAGTGAAGTTTTACTTTTTATTTTATAAAAGAATGAAGTGTCTATTCACCAAAAGCAGTATAGTTAGTGGAAAACAAAACAGAGATAAAAGCTGAGAGTGGAGGCAACAGAAAAGGGACTGAGGAACTGACAGTGTACACCAACACCATGAAGGGTAAAAGTCAGATTCTTAAACTGAATTATAAATGTGTTATTGGAAGTTATTTTTATGACATATACACTCTTCTCCATTTTAAATCTGTAAAGAAATTGTTTTCATGTTTAGTTATTTTTAGTTATTCATACTATCTCTTACTTGACTATGTACTGCCTTTATTATCAAAATAGGTACATACAGCAATATTTATGAGACATAAAATTGAGAACTTTTTTTAAGTTTAAAAGCTCAAACTTGAGGGACAATTTCTTCCTTTTCAAAACAACTTTAATAATATAAATATATGTATCAACAACAGAAACAAGGATTTTAGTTTATAAACTACCATATTTTGTAAAACTTCTGTAGCCTGTTGTAAGTTTACTGACCATTCTATGTCCTACTCATCTACTTAATTTAAATTGTGAATCAGACCACAAACATTCTACAAAGTATAAATATGCTATGTAATAACCCAATCCAATTTTTTTAAGCATATCCATTTAATACATTATGATTATGGCTTAGTGTGCATCTCAAAGGGACAAATAGCCTTTTTCCAAAGAAACAAATGACCCCACTAAAGAGGTGGAGTTAGTAATGTGTATTCAATTGTAGGGGAAGAATTCTGAGTTTTCTAAATCTCTTTCCAGTATTCCCAGTGTTACTACTACTTATCTAATTAATCTGGACCAAAAGCTAGGAGTTATTCTTGAAAATTCTCTCCTTCACAGCTCACATGGATCCATTCTCAAGTTCTTAAAAAAAAAAAAAAAACCACCAAAGATACCTCAAATTCAACAACTTCTCACAATCCCTATTCACACCTCTCTTGAATAAGGCAGCTCTCTTGAATCTTTCACCTGGACTATTGCATGAGCTCCTAACTGGCCTAGCTACCTCTATTCTACTCTTATAATTCAACAGTTCTCTTTCTTTTTGGTTTCATAACCATTTCATGTTCTTGAAAATTACTGAGGACCCAAAGAACTTTTTTTCATATGGGTTATACCTACTGATATTGTGGGGAACCGCTCTGCCTGGTTTTAGGAGTTGTAACTGCCCCCTGTGGCTAAGGCTGAATGAGCGACCTCCAGATTGCGCCACAAAGCTTATCTCCCTGGCAAGAACGCTGCCTCTGCCATCTCCAGCCCCCAATGCTTGGTTGGTTAGTCAGAGACTAAGGGTACGAACTCTCAGGGGAGAGGCAACCCAAACCAGACACGATCATGTGGGAGGCCATCTAGGAAGGACTCAGGGCCTGCAGCAAAGTGAGGGTGAAGGACCTTCACCCCCCACCGGGCTATTTTGACATAGCCCAAGTCCCCTTTCTGTCTGGGAGAAGCGCTTCCTGGCTCTAATCCACTTAAGCCTGAATCTATGACGGGGAGGGGGTGCAGCCATCTGACAGCTAGAGTAGGTTCCAGGGTGATCGGGCATAAGAAAGAATTAGTAAAGTCCTGTGAAGCCTGCTTTGCTAAGAGTGTTTTCATTCATACACTAAGGATCCAGGCAGAAAATGAGTATGAATCCTAAAGTTTTTTGCAACCCCCTTACCTGACAGACACTGACTCAGATTAAGCCCTCAGATTTCTTTGAAATGTTATCTATTGTTTGATCCTTGCTGCCTGACATTGACTCATGAGCTTTATTTGTATCCCTGTGTGTTATGGACCTAATAAAAACCACTGAGGATAGGACTCGTGGCCTTTTTCCTTTAAGAAGCTAGCCACCTTTCCTCCCCAAGCAGATCATGTCTTAGTAGCATTATTTTCATCTGTGGCAGACGACGGGGGGTGGGATGGGGGGCTCTGTGGGTGGAGCCCCCCCCACATGATATTTATTATATAAGAAATTAAAACTGAGAAACATTTAAAACATAAGAATACACACACACACACACATACACACACACACACACACACTCCATATTAGCTGTCAGAACAATAGTATCACCACATATCAAAGACTGGAAACTCCACTGTGTCACATAAGAGAATCAGAATGAAAAAGGCAAGTGACATTTTAGTAATACTATTAAAATAATTTGACACCTGAAGACTCCATGAAAGAGTGTCAGGAGCCCTCAGTGTGCTTGGACCACACTTTAAAAACTACTGCTATACAGTCTATTCTCCATATTGCATTACCAGAGAGACCTTTTAAAAATCTGTATTAAATCAAAACTCACAGTCTTAAAATTCAAACATCCTCACCTCTAATCTATGAAAAATGGTCTTCTAACTGCTTCTCCAATCTAATATGGTGTCTTTTACTCCTACTCTATCCTTTTTACCCAAACTCCCATTCTGGCTCTGCTTACTTCTGCTGTTCCTCAAACACACCAAGGCAATTTTCACACTTGCAGGTCTTTACGCTTGCACTTCTCACTGCTTTGAATGCAGATGTGTACCACAGCTGGCTCTTTCTCATTATTCAGGGCTCAATTCAGGTATCTTCTCCTAAGAGAGGACTTTCCCTGACATGGAATCTAAGAGACTGGCCCCTGTCCTAACACCATGAGGAAATTATACTCTATTCTTTATCTAGTTTTCTTCATAGGATTTAAAATTATGTATTTATTTGTTTGTTCCAAGGGTGTCTAACCTGTGGCCTATGGGCCCAACACAAAATCACAATTTTACTTAAAACTTTTTTTTACTCATCAGTTTTGTTAGTGTTTGTGTATTTCAGGTGTGGCCCAAGACAACTCCTCTTCTTCCAGTGTGGGCCAGAGATGCTGATGATTGGACACCCCTGTAGGTATACCATCCCTATGGAAGGTACTTCTTACAAGCAGGAAAAATTGTATATTCTATTCACTAATGTATTCCTAGTGTCTAGAGTTGTATATACTCAATGAATATCTGTTAAAAAAACCAAGGTACCTCTTAAAAACTGCAATCATACCATACTTAAAGTTAGATGGTGAATTCAATATTTATCATACTTTCTATTTCTAAGCTTCATTCCTCTTTGGCTTTGGCAATCTGCCCATAAACCAAATTTAGACCTTGGTTTTAAATATATAACAAAATTGATACCAAAATTAAAGAGGAAAATATTATTGTGATTGTTGCCATATAAAAGGAGCTTCTTACATAACGTACTGAAAAGCTAGAAAATCTGATAGTGAAAGTGTTCTTCCTTTGGTTTCACTACATGTCATTATTAAGTGAGCCCATTACCTTAATTGGAGGGCACTGAGAACGGCAAAAGTTGTTGATTTTCTTCTGCAG
>PVKM010002227.1:0-67131 GCA_004027735.1 Carollia perspicillata | reverse complement strand
CCCAAAGAGCAGGACTTACTTCAGCAGGGCTCTGGTACCCACTAAGTTTGCCTCTTTAGTATGTCCCTTGTGGAAGAGGTCAGATGCGGTTTTGCATGATCTGAAGCCATCCATAGGTGTGCTGGCTCTAGAGCCCTCCAAGAGGTTCAGGCCAAGGTCAGCCACCCAGCATGAGCTACAAAGCAATCTTCAGATGGCTGCTATTTGTGCTGGGCTTGGAGATGCCCAAGAGAGGCCAACCTGTGAATCAAGGGTGGCTGCCACTAGTGCCAGGCCTAGGACAACTTAGCAAGAGGTACATAGCACCACAATGCCAGATACTGCTTGAGAGATTTTAGGACATTTGAAGTTATGAGACAAGGTAAGCTGTTTGTATGGAAAAGCCCCTAGTTACAGCATATGTTGGGCCTGAAAGTTGGCTGGGGTGGGGTCTCAGGTTATCACCAGGGCAGGGCAAAGAGTGTTCACCAGGTTCATGGAAACTCAGATATGGTGCCAACCTGCTGGCTCTGTAGGGGGAGAGCTCAGAAAAAGAACCATGGCCTCTGTCCTTATGTGTGTCTGAGAGAAAGCTGTTCTTCCAGCTCTCACTCCATGCCAGACTGACTACTCAGTTCCTCCCCCATTCATCCCTAGTGCCCCAAAGCTGGAACTCAGAGCAAGTGAGTCTGAACAAGTTTGCCACAGACCATTTAAAAGGAACACTTGGGACTCAAGTAGCCCTCTGTATCAGTCACAATCATAGCTGGTTTATAGTTCAGAAGTTATGGTTATTTCTCTTCCTGGAGCTGGAACCCTGGGCTTGGGTGCCTAGTGCAGGGCTGGGACCCCTTGGTTCTCTGAGGGACCTCTGTATCTGAGATATCCCTCCCAATTTTTATCTAACACATGTGTGTTTAGTGCCAGGCTCTATGGAGTCTCTGCCCTTTCTACCAGTCTCGATGTGGCTTCTTCTTTCTATCCTTAGTTATAGGACTTCTGCTAGATTTAAGGCAGTTCTGAATGATGGTTGTTCTGTGATTTAGTTGTGATTTGCCTATGCTGCCATCTTGACCAAAACCTCGGAATATTTGGATTTTCACATCAAGATCTTTTTCATTAATTTATATGGAAATTTCCTCATCTTTTTAGTGAATCACTACTTTTGTTATAATCTTAAAATTGTTTTCTTACTATTAATTTTTGGATACCAGGATAAATTTTATTGATTTTATCACCTCAATGAATTTTTTCTCTTTATTTGGTAAATTAATTTAAAAATTACAATCAGATACATCAAATTCAGGAGCATAGATTTTCACTATTTTTATTGATACTTTCCAAAGTCTTTTACATTTTAATTTAAATGGTTTATTTGACCTTTAACAACTTTTTGAGTAAATTTGTCATGTCTTTCATATTCAAGTTTCTCTTGTGAGTCTTTGAGATTTTATTGTAAAGATCTTGAAATATCAGTTTGCTCATGATATAGCCTTGAACGACCTAACAATCTCATTATACTTGAAGTAATTAAAGAAAAATCCATGTTAACATGTATACTTAAACACTTCCACCTACATGATAAACTTGAAAAGAAAATGAGGAGCTACTGGAAAATGCTGAATTAGTCAGCCACTTACAGAGTTACCTTTTATCTTCAATGATAAAATGTCTTTGAGTGATTAAAGAGAAGCTGAGTATGGCACACATTTTGTATGTTTTTAAATGTATAGGGTGCTTCCTGCCAGAACTGGCTATATAATCTGGGCTTATTTTTCAAAAGGTAAAGTTTCAAAAAAGTGACAGCAGATGACTAAAGCAACATAGGACTCTTCTAAGTGCTGGGAAGTGTGTAATTTCACTGGTCACAAGTCTGTGAAACTGGCAGCCCTTTGCTCTTACCTTCCATAACAGCAGTATTGTTACACATCTGTCATTCAACATCACACAGAATAAACTCTGAGACACATTAATATACCCCAAGTCAACATGCTGGGGCTGGATTCCCCATCCCATCATTTCCAGGTTCTCTCTGGAAATCCTGATTTGCATCTAAGTTTAATGGGAGTATCCTGAAGTCTAATACCATGATAGACAATGGAGTATATCTGTATGATCTGGTAGAGTTGTTTAAGTATCTTGCAGCCTGGAATATTTTCAGTGGCCCTCAGGATTTGAGTTAGTGTAAAGTTTTATCACTTGATATCAAACCTCAAAAAAGACAATGAACATGGACCTGCAAAACTGATGGTTTCCCTCACAAAACATCAATCATTAATTTTATTCCCATCAAGCTTCAATCAAGTCTGATATCACAGAGGCCCAGTAGGGAGACTACTTGTAGGAGTTCTGAGAAATCCTAGCTCTCCAAACTTTGCTCCTCATACCTGTATACTCCTTTATGACTTCATAACTAAAGATTGATTCAGAGATGAAAATTGTACAATTTGTTCTTTCCTGCAAATGCTCAATGGTGAAGAATCACATTCAGGGTATATTTATCAAATCAGATAGATCTATAATATACATCTGATATCAGCATCAAAAAGAACACTCTGTTTACAGAGCTACACTGCTAATAAGCAATTGATTTGTTTTTCAATATGGTGAAAATGAAACCTATTCCTGGAAGTGCTCCAATTACCCAGCTCAATCTTTTAAATGCCCTTGGCAAATGGCTTCCCCTATAATTCTCATTTGAATAAGATCCTGAGTTTTCATCCAAACAAAATAGTCAATAAAGAATCCTTATTTTAACTCACAGGGAAAAACAGTAAAATCCTTGGCTACCACTTTTAAAACATATAATTAACTATCTAATATGTTTCCTCAAGTTGTTGTGCAGTGCTAACTACAATGACTTTATTGGTTCGTAAATTGCAGGTTTCTCGTTCTTTCTGCCATTCATCATTACCCTTTGTCACCCTATTTGTTCTAGCCAATTTAACTCATTGATTTTCATTGTAAAGGCTACAATACTGCCAGAAAATTGGGACTTTTACAAGTTAGGCTAATACATGTTAACTGGTGTCACTGTCAGCTTTACAGTTGAGAGTGCAAGTTACAACCTTTTTATTCTGGTTGTCTGTTAAGAAAGGAGCTACGTTAAGAAACTGGAATAAGGGATGAGAAAAAAAATGTTTGAGATCCATGCTTTCTAAATAAGTAGGCACTCCAGAAATGTGCTATTTTATTTATAGGGCTTGAAGACATGGATTTAATTTCAATTTTAAACCAGCATTATACTAAAAGTTTTTGAGAATCTGCAAAGAGCTAGGTCTCTTTCCCAGAAACACTTTATCATTTAGTGATGCTTATTGCTAAATATGATTTTTTTAAATAAGTGTTTAAGTAGAGGTATATATACAACCCATACTGCCAGTTAAATCACAAGCTACACTGGGATACATTATATTCTTGAACACTTGTCATTAGTGCCCACACAGTGTAAAAATTCAAGACCAAGATTCTATGACATCATCTGAAATTCACCATAGCTATAATGGAGTTCAACTCTCTAGTCCCTGTACCAGAACTCACAATAAATAAAATTTATAGACAAAAAAAGAAAGAGAGAGAAAAGAAAGTACTACTGCTTGTCTTAAAACTAGTCCTTTTGTGAAAATCACTGAGTTTTCTTAGCATTTCTTAATAACATCTTTCTCACTATTTTTTTATTTAACATCAAATATTTCATTCTATTTACCTGACTTATGGAAAGAGTGTTTAAAATAAAATACCTTGAAACTAACAATGGCACCTTGCTCATGCTTTTTGGAAATTACAGTAGAGGTTTGTTATAAACAGTGACAAAAATATTGATTTTGTGGATTATTTATATATAGAATTTCTTTTAGATATATTAACCATGATAATGGTTGTTTTCCCAGAAATGAAAATGCAGTTTTCACATTAATAGAGAAGTCACTTGAAGTTTTTTCAAAACTTCAGGTTTTCAGAAATTTTAATAAATTTGTGAAAGAAAGAAGGGGCAATATTGTAACATTGTAATCACCACACTTCCTTTGTGTTGACTAATTACTATTCTGCCACATAAATAACTCCTGAGGAGGACCACATGTTAATCAGTAAAATTTAGGAGGAATTTGTGAAATTAAAAATTAGCATGATACTATAAAACTATTTTATTCATCAGTGTATCTCATAAAAAATAACTACTGACACTATGAGGAATCATCTATTAAAATCTAAGTCCTTACAGCTCATTCATCTTTTTAAACTGATAAGAACAGATACTATACCTGATCTTAGCTAAAAGCCTGAGAAGCTGAAATCATTCATCTTTTTATTCCCAGTATTTATCATAGTATTAGTCATATATTTCACACTCAAAAATTACAATGAACAAATTGACTTAAAGGAATGAAATGGACTTTGGAGAAAATATTTTTCTCTTATACACATGATAAGAATTATTGATACGGTGAAATTAACTTACTCAGTACAATATTGTTGAATGAATTTTATGAGTCTAACACAGTTGTAGGCACAAGGGACACCACAGTGAACAAATTATATGAAAACCCTTGTTATGAAGCTTATATTCTAGTGGGAAGGAAACAAAAGGTAAATGCTTGCTCTTGTCAACCTTAGCAGAATTAGTAGAATCTTGTTGAATGACTGTAATTGCTTTTCTTAATTCAGTGTGTGTTCATCAGTTATATATTTTCTGGACAATTGCTTATTGTGCCTGCTTTGTTTGAGACACTGTACAATGTTGAAGACATTCTCAGCTGAAAATAGACAGACCCTACACTTAGAGATATCACAGGCTGTTGAGAAAACATGAAACACAAAAATGATTACAATAAAGCATTTTATCTGCCATAATGAAGCCATACACAAAAAGAAGAAACCTAGGGAAATTAAGGAAGATTGAGAGAGGTAGCTTGTCTTAAAGGAAGGTTTACAAAGAAGTAGAAGGAAAGTGGAACTGAGGAGTGAGTGGGGGAACCTGAACACACAGAGAATGGCACATACTAAAAGCTGGAGTTGTAAGTTCATGGGCTCTGTGAATGCAAAAGGGACATAAAAGAGAATCAGAGAAGAAAACAGCCAAACTTGGACTCAAATCCTAGATGCCTACTCGTAAACTGGGCAAGTTACTACCACTCTAAACTCAGTTTCTTCCCTTGCAAAACTGAAGGTATTATGTCCATTCATAGGACTGTTGTGGAGATTGAATAAAATACAATATTTCTAATTTCAAGCATACTATCTAAAATATGGTAAGTACTCAACGTATGTTGATTCATTTTTCTTTTCCACATAAAACTAAAGAAATTATTGGTGCATTTTTATCATAATGGCATGACATCTTATTATTTCATAGCATTTTTGAGGATGGTCTTTTAAAAAGCAGTATTTAGGAGAAGACAGTTTTAATGAAAGAAAATGAATGTCTGACCTCAAAGTGAAGATGGAGAGGAAGGGATAGAGATTGCAGATGACTGAGAGGTGAAATAGCTGGACATAGTGATTAACTAAATTCAGAAAATGAAAGAGTATTGTCGTCTAAAAAGACCTCCAAGTTAGCTGATGAAAAATGTGGACTGATGACAGGAAATGTAAGCAGTTGGTTTAGAAGGTTGACATATGAAATGAATCATGAAAAAGCTGATTTTGAAGTGCCTGTGGGACATACATGTGGATTCAACACAAATGTAACCAATAGATATTTGGGTACAAAAAAGATACTTGTATTTTGCAATCATTAGATTAAAATAAAAGTCTAGGTATAGATAATATAATCTAGGGAAATAGATTCTGAATATTATTTTCAACTGCCACAGGCAAAAAGATATTCTCCTCGTGCCAATTATATTGACTTCGATGATCCTAGTTGGATGCACTGTAAATTGGAAGCACTTATTTAACAACATAGTTTGAATTCATTGGTTAAAGAGAAGCTCACAGCTTCCTTCAGCACTTTTTTCCTATGCATATGTCACCTCAAGGAAAAATGCTACTATGTAAGAACATTTTATGAGCCTGTGTTTTGAAGGTAGAGGTCAGCAAGCATGTGGCTGACCCTCCTACCCTTCAGATCACTGACAGGGCTGGACAAAAAAGCAGCTCTTGTTTTCTATGCTTCCTTTCTCTTTGAGGAGAAAGATGATGCCCTCCTCTTCAATCCAGCTGATTGAGCTGAAGGTAACTCCTGGAGAAAGATGTACCAAGTAAGAAAGATCTGGGCTGGTGGCCAAAGCTACTCCCTTACTCAATTCTGAGCTCTCTTCTGCTCTCCATCAATGAGTACACATTTGGTTGGTAGTCCTTTGCACAAACTGTTTAAGAACAAAGGTTTCAGTTTGAGCTCAGACTGAAATTAGGTAAAATATGTATATATTGTAACTGACTTTGTTCTCTTACTATGACCTATATAGTCTAAGAAAGGGAATAGTTTATAGATGCCACCAGATTCTCTCTGGGTTGGATAATGCCTAGTGAATAACAACATATTTTGGATTGACTTTTCCTCTGTGGGAACTATTTGAAAGAAGAATTCAGATAGTTCTGAGGCTATGGTCCAATTCCATCCTATTATAACCCAAAGGCCTCCTTTCTCCAATTGAATTGTGGATTATCTGAACACAAAAGCCATCCAAATTGTCCAATCAAAACTTCTCATGTAAAATTTCAGTGGCTACTGCTTTTAATTTGTATATGAGGAAGATGTATATAGTGAGACCATGACATCATTTCCCAAGTTCAAGACAGAATTAGTTTAAATGAAAGCTCAATACAGCCTACTATAATCAGATTGCTACTTTGGATTATGTCAGTTATAGCAGCTTCTTCATGTTCATGTCACAAATCATTATCCTCAGCAAATTGGACCTTACCATACCAAAAGTCACTTGTCTGTACTATAGTTTTTAATACAAATCTTAGGTCTATAAGTTGGAGTAAAAGTAAGTGTTTGTAATTTGGAAGCACATTTTAGCCTTAAAATACCCACCCCAAATAATTGAACATGGCACAAATAATAAGGACTTCAGTTTCTATTACATTTGCTAGAGTTAGAATAAACAGTCCAACTAGTGAGTAACCTGCAGTTATAGGTCATATTATTATGTCCATATTCTATTACATTTAGACTGTCAAATATTTATCATTACTGTCCCTTCTCTTTTAAATACTGTTTCTATTCTATGGTCTGCCACCCTGGCTGGTGTAGCTCAGTGGATTAAGCACGGGCTGTGAACCAAAGGGTCACAGTTCAATTCGTAGTCAGGGCATATGCCTGGGTTGCGGGCCAGGTGCCTAGTGGGGGTCATGTGAGAAGCAACCACACATTGATGCTTCTCTCCCTCTCTTTCTCCTTCCCTTCCCCTCTCTCTAAAATAAAAAGAAATAAAATATTTTTTAAAAGTTTTTAAAAAAATACTGTTTCTATTCTATGGTCTGCCGTCCCAAACTAATCCAACTAAAGAATTGGAGAATAATTCCAAGGCTCAGGTTTCATTCTAACCACTTAATAAATGAAAATTCCCCAAATTTGTGTGTAGGTAAAGTATACAACTATATTAAACTTCTTCTGAGATTTTTGTTGTTATTTCCAAAATAATTAACCTCAGAACAAATATTGACACCAATTCTAAATTTTAACTTTCATTCAATATTAGTCAAATGGGTAGAAATAATGGTTGTGGCTCATTGTAAATATTTAAGGTGTGCCACCATATGCTAAGCAGTGCTCTAAGTGCCTTACATATGTTATCTCATAGTGATTATTCTTAACAACACCATAAGGTATATTTAAAATTACCTAAGTGAGTAGATCTTAAAAGTTCTTATCATCAGAAAATAAATGTAACTATGCATGATTAATTTTAACTAAAATTACTGTTAATCATTTTGCAATATGTACATATGTCAAATGATCATATTGTATACCTAAAATTAATATGTTAAGTATATCTCAATTAAAAGTAAAAAAATTTTTAAATGTGCTATGTCACATATCATTAACAACCACTTGACATAGCTTACATTTTCATCTGCATTTTACAGATGAGGAAGTTGAAGCACAGACAGCTTACGGAAGGTACTGGCAGTGTGCAAATCTTGTTATTGCTGTGGAGTCTGACATCTGAAGCTACCTTCTAGTTATTTTGTTGTCTATATGTTTAAAATACCATAGAATTCATATAATTTTAAATCTTATTATTTCCTTGAAAGAAAAAGTTCTAAACAAGACATTTTCATTGTTTAAGTAGTAATGAAAACCTTAGAGAGAAAACACTGAGAAATAATTTACCTTTTAGATCCTAAATTCATGTAGCAGGGCATGAATTTCAATGACACAAATCAGAAATTCTCAAACTTTTTGGTCTAAGTTTCTTTTATACTCTTAAAAATAAATGAAGACCCCAAAGTATCTACAGGTTATATCCATAGCTATTTGCATATTAGAAACTGAAACTGAGTCAAGTTTCAAAACCAAGACTACACAAGACATGTTCCATGAGATGTACAGCAATAGTATCATCACTTCATGTGGCCTCTATAAACTGTTGTCTATTCATGAGTGAAGAAGAATGAAGAAGAAAAGTAACATTCTAGAATCACTATAAAAACAGTCCTGATCTCGTGGATCCCCTAAAAGCACAACACTTTGAGAACTGCTAATAGAAAAGTTGTGGTCCTTACCCTGGCTATTCTCCTCAATATATACTTTAAACTTATTGTTTAAAAAAGGAAATGATTTTAGAAGATTTTTATGGGGATAATAAGGTTGAAGCTTATCTTCCAATTAATTTTTGGTCATTCTTTTAAGATACAAGTGATGACCAAAGTGGTTAGGTCAGGATGAAATTTATTAGTTCACTGACAAACCTCAGTGACTGCTCTGCCACCTGGAGCTACACTTGGTGACTATTCATAAAAGGGTTTAAGTGGTTATATGGAAGTAAGGTGAAGTGACATAAAATAAATAACAATCTGTGTGAGCACACTCTGTGAAATCACCAGGACTATATTTGAGTCAGGATTGGAATCAGAGGCCCCCAAACAGGGTGTGTTCATTCCTAGTTCTACCCAATAAAGTCAGGGATGGCAAGAGCCAGGGAATGAAGCTACCATCAGTCAAATAGTGTTGAGAACCAGATATTATGGGAAAAGAAAGCTAAAACTTAAGCATAAAAATATGTCAACTATACCTCAATTTAAAAAACTTTAAATCTAAGGGCTTGAATTATTCATAAATATGGTCAGAGTAGGCGGTTCTAGAAAAAGTAAGATCTAGGCTAATGGCTACAAATAAATATGGTACTTCCTTGGATAAATTTTAGTAGCCAACGGGTCCATGAAATGTATATAACAAAGACTGGCTCCTAGGGTAGTGTTGGTTCCATGATGTTGACAGTGAATACTTCACTTGGTAGAATACTAAGGTCTCACCCTTCTGATAAACAAAGAGCAAACAAATAAAAAAAAAAATCCTGATTCAATGAGTACTTTGTACTTTGATTAAATCACTTTACCACCAACAACAATTGAAAATAACATCAAAACAGTATTTTTACTTCTAAACCATGTAGATGAATAGCTATCAAAGAACAAAAAGAGCTTTCATTTTAAAACTGTTATCCTTTTGCTTTAATCATTTCACACATCACACACACATGCACAGAATGAATAATGGCTAACATTCCAAAAGCTTGAAATATTTGCATCAAGGTAAATGTAATAATCAGCTTTAAAAGTCCATCATTTCTAAATCAATTCACTTCACTATGTTAATTTGTTTTATAGTTCTATCAATTCACCTTATGAAAAGGTCAAGTACAAAATAAAAATTAAAGGAATAGAATTGATGCTTTCTGAGTTTCATTCCCAACTCCTTATCAAAGGCATGCATTTAAATGCATCTTACTTAAACTGTCATATTACCCTGTTCTTCCTCAAGCCCTCACCTTTTAGTGAATGAGCCTCTGCAGACAAGATTTATGTGGCAACACGACCTTTATGAAACAGCAGAGGCACTTTTGTATTAACAATCAGCAAATCCTAAAACAGCAGCAAACATGTTGATTAGTTGTCTTTCATTCCCAAATACCCCATACAAAGTTCCCTGGAGTTTAGAGATGAATAATCAAGCATACACCACTGTTCTACATGAAAGATTTTACTGCAGCCACCTAGAAGAAGGAATTCAGTATGCAGCAAGTTTTGCCTTCTTCTCTTGGACTTTTCTATAGACAAAACTAGACAACATATTTTGAAGAGGTCAAATAGGAAGAGATAGGCCCACCCCACCTAGGGTCAAGTCACAGTAATCCTTACATTACTGCCACCCAGGACTATCTCTGACTGAGGAGACAATGCTTCAGTGCATCAACAGAGGAAACTGCCCCTTATCTTTTGGATGTGTAGCTGAACTTGTCCCCAAACCTGATCTCCTTGGTTAAGATAAGGAACTACATCCTCATCTATCAAAATAGGTCAAATTATGTGTCATCTGAAAACATCCAGCCAAACATCCTAAGGGATAAATAACACTCGGTCAATAAGAGGAATCTCTGCATTTGATAGTTCTTTGAATTCTGCATTCTAATATGCAAATTTTTGCCTTGCTTTAACTACTAGTCCAAGTAGAAGCTTTCAAAATACCTATGATTAAAGAGAAAAAAGCAAATTCATCTGAAAAGTTCTGAGTTCAGGGGCAGTTTCAAAAGACAAGAATTTTATTTTAAATATACTACCCCAAAATCCTGTGTTGTCATGTCAACTCATAAAAGCAATAAAATAGGCAGAATATAAGAACAGAAGATTCTCTGGATGTCTTTTCCTCTTCAGGAGGACCCAACAGTATTGCTACTGAGGCTACTACAGAAAGAACACATGCTGGTGGTGACTTTGGCCAAGACCACTGAGAAAGGGTGCCTCGGTACCATGGGCAGCTCATGCTGCCTTTGAATATACATCTTTCCTGTCACCATTACCATGATGTTGAGGCATTTGAGAACTCAGAACTCCACTTGTTATCAAGGTAAAAGAAGACTTTCTATTCAAGTTTGCTTCTTCCTTAACAAGGTAGTTCTGGAATGACTTGAAAAGCAGAGGCAAGAACAATGTTAGGGTTCCAAAAGCATCACTATAAACACCAGCAAGAGAGACAAACAAGTTGTAATTTATGTATCAAAAATATTCTATTTCTGTTGCAGGTAGAGTCACTGAATGACATTACAGTCTTTTTGAAAAGGTTGCTGTTTACCAAGGTCATCTTACGACAAAGCATGTTTTACCATTTCCTGTGATTGCTCCAGATGCTTGTAGCTATGAAAATAAGGGAGCTGTTTCAAAGTAGTTGTTCAGTGGATCATTATTGTCAGTAACCTACATTTATAATCAGCTATTATACTGGTAAAGAGATAAGAGGTAGTCTGTATCAATAAAAACACTTGAATAGTACAGGAGTTAAATCCTATTTCTTAGATTTCTCTGTTCTTATGAAATATCTCACAATGTGTAAGTTGCCTCATATTTTTAGTATATCTGAATACTTTACATTAACCCCACATTCCACATCAGCTTCCATTTCATTTTGCTACATTCCTGAGCAAAATAAATCAAAATAATCATGCACAAACTCTGTCCCCTTTTCTTCATTTTGCATTTACTTTTCAGTGCATACTTACCTGGGTTGTACCCCACAACTCCATTGAAATTGTTTTTCTCAAGGTTATCAATGGGTCTAGGTTGCTAAATTGAAAGCAGCATTTGGTAAAGATAGCCACTTAGTCCTCCTTGGAATATTTTCCCCTCTGGTCTTCAGTATCACTATGCTTCCTAGCTTTCTCCCTGCCCCTCAGGCCATTCTTTATGTTCCTAGACTGATATCTCCTTCTTACCAAAATCCCAGTGACCTTTCTCTATCTACACTCTCAGATCTCCAATCTAGACTTGTCCTTTTTAATCCCTGAACTCATATACAGATAGATAGATAGATAGATAGTTAGATGATTGATTTATTGGTGATAAGGAGTTACATTTCCACTTAGATATCTCATAGAAATCTTAAAATAGAAAGTCTAAAGAAGTAAGTCCAGATGGAACTTACACTATTCAAATCAACAAATGTGTTTTTCTCTAAATCACTGCTATCCTATGATCATTCAATACAGAAAAACTTTATCTTCTATGTCTCTCCAACCACATACTACATCATCTCCAAAAATTTCTCTCTACTTCATCTACTTCTCTCTTTTTCCATAGCTACCACCCTAACCAAGTGTCTTGTACTGGTCTCAGCCTATCAATAATCAATGTTGTGGTTGGACCACTCTTGTGGTTCTTATTATGATTGCAAAGCACCCTTCAGCAATTACCACCAGGAAATTCTGAAAAGATACAAGTTTATTACTTACAAGACCTAAAAACTACACAGTATACCTACTGCCACACAGTGAGGTCAAGGTCATGGGTAGAGAGAGAAAGAGAGAGCATACATGCCTTAGGTGCTGCTTTACTGGGGTTAAGGGCAGGGACCTAGGATGGGCTTTGTAGTTGACTCACTCTTTATTGGTAAATGTAAAGCATAAAAGCAGGAATTTAAAGCATGGGAAGAGAAAAACTGTAGCCCAAAGAGTCAACTATTGAAATCAACCAAGATCTCTAAAACAAAGGATCCTCAGTGGGGGCAGGCAGCCTGACTCTTTAGTTATATGGTTAGCAAGGTGCTTATTGGAGATAGCTGCCTTTGAAGTGAATGTCTCTTTGAAATGGATGCCTAGGCAATAAAAGTTGAAGTTAGGCACTTGCATTATAAATAATAATATAAAAAGTAAAAGTCAACATGCTTAGACTGAATGTGCTTAAGAGTTACCTCTGCTTCTACTTTGTACTCCCATCAAATCATTTTTTCTACACAGAAATATAAAACACTAAAATCGTATCACTCCTGCATCTGAAAACTTTTTATTGCTCTTTATTAAACCTAGACTAAAATCTCAGCTCCTCATCATGGACCAAGACTCTGCATAGACGAACCTCTACTTCATCTCATGCCATTTTCCCCTTATTTGTTACCTTCCAGTCACATTAGCTTTTTTAGCCTTTTTTCTTGGTTTCTAGAATATACTCCCAAGATTTTCTCTAACTCATAGCCTTTGCATTTTATGCCATCTTTGCTTGGAATGCTTTCCATCCACCACCATTTTATAGGAAGTATCGAATGTAGTTATTTTGCCATATATTCATTTATGTATTGTAAATAGATAGTAAGTCTCAAAAAGGAGTAATCATATCTCTATTGTTCTCATAGTATGTGCATAGTAAGTCATTAGTACCTGGCACCACACAGGCAGCCAGTAAATATTCACTTCATTTCTTTAATAATTTCATTCATGCATCATAATCATAAAGTATTAAGATTTTATACTAAGTTTTATGTACTTCTCCTATTATCTTTTGCCTTCTCATATCATTGTCTTACTATCCCATATGCTGAAAGGTACATCAATACAGCTTTGTTAAGTTATATGACCAAATCATATGATAAACACATAAAACACTGTCACAGACCCATCCATTTAAACTCCACGTGGCTTTAGAAAAATAGAACTGAGGATAAATTGGCTTACTATAATATGGATACCCAAAACTGAGTCAACAATCATTAGGATACTTACTATATATATGGGTACTTATCATGGCACTGAGTCACCTGATGTACCTGATATGTCAATCTTTTCAAAATTTGGACTAAGTAAGTAGAGTCTGTTCTTTGAAAAGTTCAAAATAAAAGTATACATAGTTATATATGCATACATATATGTATATATATACTTATATGTAAATATATTTTTAAAATGCAAAAGCACAATACAGCATGGGGCAAAAGAAGGTTTACAGTTGGGAGTATGTAAAACACAGAGTTAATTCTTGTATTATTATTTATTAATTATTGCATGATTTTCTATATGAATAACTATGAACCTACTTTTGCCCTACACTGTATAAAAGAAATAATTGAATTAAAGGTATTTAAAATATTTAATAAAATCGTGAATGAAGAGACTATGAAAAGAGAGTGTTAATTCTCTTCTTATTTTGTTTTAAAAAGATACACAATTTCAGATTCTAGATGATAATGAAAGAGAAAAGTTTTATTGAAATGAATAAAACATTGTAAAAATAGAATGCAACCATTCAGAGGCTTGAGCAGAATAATGACTAGACACTATAGTTGAATAACTACTAGAAAAAAAACAAGAAAGGCAATACTGAAAAATAAATAATTCAGTGAGGACAAGTAAAGGGTGTGAGTCCAAAGGGTCAAAATTTTTCCCTGATCTATATGGCACAATAATCTACTGTTCAGTGAACAGTTTGAAAGAGATATTTCCATCTGCCTGAGGCTCTTTCTCTTTCTCTCTCTCTTTCCCCCTGTCTCTCGTATTAACATGCAATGATATATCCTAGGTCCCGGTGATGACTCCAATCCAACAGATTAATGTCAAATATACATATACACAAGACCTACAACTCTAATGAGAGTGTTTTCAGACCATAATTCCACACAGCTTCAATACCACTTCCCGCTACTCTACTTGGAGCATGTCTTCCTGCTTGTTTTAATGTGATTTTATTCACCAGAAGTTAAAACAAAAAATAAAATAGGGAAAAAGCTTTAAGGTATCAAAAGAAAAACAAAGAGTGAATTGGATTAGACCTGGATTACTATAAGCACCAAATGATTATTTACCTCAGATTTCCATTTTACTGGCTATTGTCATGCCATGCTCCTGCTTTGCCAGACCTTGTATTCAATACCACAACAATAATTACTTGATATTTCCAGTAGCTTTAAAACATAAACAATAACAAAAAACTACACTGGAAAAGTTTACATACTTTTTTTCTCTTAAGTGATAGAAATTTTAATAAATCTATGACTTCCATTGAAAATACCAAGAAAGAAAGATATACATGTTTAATTAATATTGTCTCATAGAAAATAGTCATGATTAAAAAATAAAGCTAGTTAGTTTTTTTTGAACAGCTATCATAGCTATTTAATAGCTTAGAAAAATATAAATAGAATGTATCCATTCTCAATGAGACTGTAATGGTGACTAAAATTATTTCATAAAACAAAACATAGGCTATTTTAGGAAAATGTACCATTTTGGATGGACTGGGATAGATTTTAACTATCTTTCCAACAGTCAAGTGGGTTTTTTTTGTCTAAGATGATCTAAAATCTTCAGATATCTTTTTTTTTCTGCTATTATCTCAGCAAAGATTAAGCTTTGACAAATGGTACTGTGCTAGGTGATAGCAATACAAAAATAAACAGTACTTATTCTTAAAACACTCACAGTTAACTTTCATTATTTTTGAAAGAAGTACTTAATTATTCAAATAAATGATGTCATCTCATGTAGAAAATATAATTTATGCTTCACCAAAATGTCCATACTTTGAATGTTAGTAATGATTTTTAGAAATGATTCTATATTGCCAACTGGAAAAAAATTTTAGTTCTGAGATTCCTAAAAACTGTCCTATGGGGTACTAACTCTTCAGCATGTCACTAGGTATGATATGGCAAGGAGGAAAAAATGCTGTATTTTAAAAAGTTAGACATAATAAAAAAAAATTTCTCGATTATGTAATATCTCTGAAAATCTACCATGTAAATAAACATGCATTATAAATTTCTCAGCAGGAAAATATATTATCTGGCATTTCTGGAGTTTTTTTCACAATCAAATCTTATTTTATGAGAAAAACTTACAGAAATCAAGTCTAATAGAATATATTTTTGGAACTCTAAATAAGGTACAATTTAATTGATTCAGAGATGGGTCAACAAGAACTCATATCTAATTTATCCTATTAATCCAAAGCTATCAATTTCTCTTAAAATTTTTTCTAGAAATTTCTAGCTTGATTTACATTTTAAAAATGACCCTTTATGCATAATTTGAGTCTGCAAGAGTGTCAACATCTATTCACATGGATGTCTTCCTACTCTCTTCTTGAAGAATTCATATGCCAGGCTCTAACCAGTCAACATAAAATAATGTGATACAGAAGAAAGGAAGGTCAATGAATGGAATAAGAGAAATATTTTTAAGAAATGTTGACAGGCATAGATGATTTCAATTTTTCAAGAGGAGAATGTAAAATACACAAGAAAGAATTAGAATATTTTTCTAAATGAATAACTTTTTCATAAAAATAAATATCACAAGAATGTCATGTGTGAAAATAAAATAATGTACAGATTCCAGTGCTTACAGAATACCAGGATCAAGACCTCAGGATTTCAATGAAAATTCTTCCTCTAGAATCTCAGGTGAGTCATTTCATTGCTCTGTGCCTAGACCTCTGCACTAACATAAAAGTTAGATGGACAAGACAAAATTAAAACATTTGAAGCTCTGGGTTTTATTTTATTTCTATAGAAAACATTTGCTAAAACCCATTGAAAAGTAAAAGCCTTCTCTTGATAAGTGGAAAATTTTACTTCTTAAGAAATCTTAATAGATATAAACCAAATGTATTATTCTAAAAAGTCAACTTTTATAATTACATGCTAATGCAAAATTAGTTTAGGTTTTTACTGTGAACCTACAGATAGTTCACTTACACATATTCTGGAAAAACTTTCCAAATAAATTTTATCCCTAACCAATACAGTAAATTCTCAGAGTGTTTAACTAAGCAAATTATGACAATGACACCACTCAACTACATTTTGCTTTCATTCAAACTTGACAATACCCCTACAACATTGAGTTTGAAAAGTAAGCTGAGGAAAAAAGATGGCTGTTGCTTAGACATAACCAGACAAAAAGCAGATAGAAAGAGATATAATGCAGAACATGACAGCACATTCTTTTTAACAGCACAATTATTGAGGCATCTGTTCTTAAAATACGGGATCCTACTGCATCTTTGTTTTACCTGATGGATGAAAGAACAGGAGTATTTTAAAGTATGAGAATGACAAAGCTACAACATGTTACTTAAATGCAAGAGCTGTTAATTTAATAATGTCATGGACAGGGTTAATTAACAGTATCCTATCCTGAAGGTTATATCTATAGCCAGAAAAGTCATTCTGCCACTAAATGACTTACTGTCCCAGTTCCCAGCAGAAGGGCAGATCTGCACAGCATCGTGATATCCCAGTCAGGAAGGGGTGAGGATTGAAGGGATGGGGGCACTGAGCAAATTTTTTCTTGAGCCCATTTCTGTTAGTGATACAGTGATGTTTACTGGCATGACTCAGAAAGCATGTGAGTCATCTGTATAATAAATGAGACAACTTTATATCATTCAGCTTCTGCTCACTTCATTATAGCAAGAGAAAGTAAGGACAATTTCTGTTTTCTGTCAGGTTTTCCCAAAATGATCAGTCACTGATGGCTCATATGTCCCCATCAGAACTATATGAAACTATGAAGTCACAGCTTGTATTGCCAGCAACCCAGGCAGGAATGTGGTTGCCAAGCACACAAGCATCTGGAGTGACTTTCCACTCCCAAATGTTACTTTTGACAACAAATCTAAGGAGCTCAGTCTTCTCAGCAAGAAGCTTCCTGAGTTCTATCTTGTGTTGCTGCTACTTGGTCTCCACATAAAGGACCGGTCAGTTTTAGGCTTCCATTTGCCAAAGCCGACTCCTATAATTTTGACTCTGCACACCAGCTCCCCCTCACTTTTCCTGTTCAACTAAAAGACCCAGTCAACTTCAAAATCTGACGGAACTAACAGGTTGAGTTAATAGCTCAATTTGATCAGGAGGCGGTGGGAGAGAACAAGCTAAATGATATATTTGTTGAATACAAATGGGAGTAAGGTGAACACCACTTCTTTGGGTATGGGGCATGCACACAAGCAGAATAGCACAGAAGTTCTGTAACGTAATGTCTGCTGTATAGGAGGGGGATGTGAAAGAGCATCACATAGCCCAGTTAGAACCGAATCATAACTTTCAAACTGAGAAGACAAAATCTTATAATACTATATTTTAGGGTTATAAATGAGTTTAGCAACTGTCCAATCCCCTCATCCATGTGATGCAGAAATAGTTTCTACAAAAGCTTCACAGGCAGTCTCTTTTTTCACTTTTCAGTTGCTGGAAACTCACCAATTTACAAGGCAGCCTGCATTTTCACAGACCAATTCTGATGACTAAAAGGTATTCCTTGCAGAGAGCAGAAATCTACCTCTCTGAAGTTTCCACACACTAATTCCCATTCTGGCCATTTAACAGACCTGGCTGAGAGCTTATCTAAGAAATATACTCCACAGTTTATATCCCAGCCCACTCTCATTCTTGCAATTTGCATAATTCTAATTTGTTTACGACTCTGATCAGCATCCATCTAGCCCCAATAGTCCTGTTCTTCACTGTGCCTCTGACTCTGCTCTGCTCAACCACAGAACTGCCTAGTGAGTTCAGTCAGCTAGCCCATCAACTTGACCATAGTTGCTGTTCAGATAATGAACTTTGTGCAGAGACGTTGCACTTGGCTCTGATGCCCATCTTCTTTTCCTAGGCATCACTCTGCTTAGCTCTCAGTTTTCTCTCAAGGATCCTCCATTCCATGATAGCAATTGTGCATTCCAATTTAGTTCTACCTAACCATTCTGTCTTGAAAGCTCTCTCCCACATCCTTCTGACTTTCAATGTGTATAATGAATCAAAGGAAGACTATGCTCAATTCTGAGAGAGCAGTTAATAAGCAAAGATTAAAAACCCAGGCAGGAATTGATAACTACCTGAATTCAGGCAGTGAAGAATAAATGATGGGTACAAAAAAATATAGAAAAGTTAGAAATTACAAAATTTGGTAGCTAAATTGATCAAATTCACTGAAAGTGTGTAATGAGAAGAATATGAAACTATAAGGCAAAGAGTAGTACTATTCACAAAACTAGATGATACAGAAATAATTTGGTGAGAACTAATGATTCTTGTATCAATCTGATAGACTCAAGGTACCTTGGGGACTTCCAAACTGAAATGTTTATTAGGTTGTAGAAATGTGGATCTGGAATGCAGTAAAGAGATCTTCTTGATCAGATTTTAAAATCCTCAAAATGTTGGAACAAAGGTTTTCTTTAAGATGGCTGTAGGAATTAAATTTAGAGTAAAATGCTCAGAGAGATGATGATGGAGAATTTTGGAATTATGGCTTTGACTTTTAAAGACTGAGCATAAAAAGAACAGTCCTCAGAAGGAACCTAGAATAAATAGCTAATAATAGTAGAAGGAAGAAAATATAAAAATTTAAATTATGAAATTCAAAGGAAGAGATGATTCCATGAAGAAGATAGTAGTTAGTAACAAATGTACCTCAGAGTTCAAGGCTATGATAAAAATTCAAACTCTTTGGAAATATAGAGGTCAATGACCCCGATAACATAAACTGGCCAGCTGCTTAGCAAACTTCCTTTTTATCCTGGGCACACAAACAGACCAGTTTTCAGCACTACTTGCAATTAGACTTTGTCATCTGAGTGAGCTCTGGCCATCAGAGTGTGAGCAGATATGATAGGTGTTGCATCCTGCCTTACCCTAAAAAGCATTACATGTGACTGTTACTCCCCTTGTCCGCCAGTCACATTCAGAAGATATAACAGAGGGCTCTAAGATCCTAGAGAAAGAAGGGAGAGTAGGGTGTTAGGAGTCCATGGCCCTAAATCACTTTTGGAGCAGTTTACTGTCCCTTCAATCCTCTACTGTCCCCCACAGCCCCCAACTGACCTTTATGAAAACAAAAATACCTTTCTGCTAAACCACTAAGATTTGGACATTATAAATTATAACTGCTAGATTACCTTCACTAACACAAAGACCTCAAGAAAGGATTTTCAGTGCATTGGTAGGGAGTCAGGAAAAATAAAACAGAGATGAGTATGTGCATTATAAATTTCTTGACTAATATTTTGTTATTTTGATCAGTATGCAAAAGAAAAAAAGAGCCACAAAGATGTTTAGAGTTCATGTTTTTAAATACTCAGTGGATCAAAATGTACTTGACTGGCCATAAAAATAAGATTGCCAAATCTCGTCTCCCAGCAATAGTAAGAAGTTGAACTAACGAAGAAAGGCTGTTCCCAGGGCAGCTCTGATTTCATAATCTTGGGGGAAGGAAAGCTTAGAGAGTTAGAATTGCTTCACGGAAGGGAATTAAGTATGAACACTACTTATTTATTTACTCAACAGTTTTTATTGAGTGTTTATTATATGCTATTCTAGGCAGTGGGCACATGGTAGTAAAGGGATAAAAGTTCTGTCTTCATATATCTCATACTTGGGTGTATTCTACATTCTTACATTCATCATTATAAGAAAATTAAGCAAACTCAAACATGGGAGGATCTGCTGTATTTTACATCCTGATTTCTAAATATATTTTAATACTCAACTAATCCTATTCAAATATCCAGTGAGAATGAAGGAAGCAAACAAAAATTGAAGCCCAGTAGGGACTAAGTCATGGTTCAAAAAAAATTTGTTGCTAATTATCACATCTGTACCACCCTTGTCTGGTTGAACAAAAATCCCCAGAATTAAGAGAACACTCTGCTTGAGAGCAGGGGTGAGTGGTTAGGAAGGAGGGAACTTTCTCTTATGGGTATTAAAGCCTCCAAAATACATATCACTTAGATCACTTCCTTTTACTTAGTGTGTGCATGTGTGTATTGGGGGGGGGGTGTTTGTTGAAAGGTTCTATCCACCAAAATGAGGATAGGCTAAAAGAGATTTAAATAGTATTTATAAATTAACTAAGTCAGTAAGCTATTCTTCAACAACCTCTTTCATATTTTGAAAGAGAGTATCTTTGGGATGTTGTAACAGTACATTCGATTGTCTTAAAACTATTGTTAATTGTTATGCTTTTACCTTTATATTTATAGAAATAGCAGTACATGTCACAACATTCAAAATCTCACAATACTAAGAGTAGTAATTCTCTAATACAGCTAGGTGACTCCTTTTCCTAGACAGATGAAAGATAGATACATACATAGATAAATGTATGCATATGTATATTTATATATACATATATGTGTATCTATTCATATATTCTTTTTTATAGAGTAGCATGTTCACTACCCTCAGCCAAATCTCTCTAAAATCTGCCACACCCAAAAGCCTTTTATTCCTTAATGACAAATTCCCAAGGGAAACTAAACAATATTTCATTGCTTGATGTGGCTAACTAGTCTCCAAATTACAGGGGCATGATTTTATCGAAGGAGCCACAGAATGTCACTTCTAGAGCTCCCACCTCAGTTCCTATAAATGTATTGCTTATTTGGTGATCTGGGAAAGACTGTGCCCTTGGGCCAGGTGCTCAGTGGTTTCTTGTTTTAAGGCCTTAAGCCTTTGTATTACAGCACAAGGATGACTTTTCATACAAATCCATCTGCCTATTTTCCTAATGGGAAAAACATTAAAAACTTTACCATTAAATTGTGGAATGAAGTGATTAATAAAAAATGCATTTCCCCCAATAGGGAATTAGGCCTTAATGTTGTCTAATGAGGTGGGTTTTCAAATAATTACACAAAATGGTGATGACAGGCCCAGCAAACACACAATTCGGATAATAAACTAGGATTACATATCAGTTAAGTATATGGTCTTATTGATCGACTGGAGAATAGATGAGCAAATAAAGTAAGAGCATACACTTATAAAGTATTATCAGTTTATGAAACCATATCTAAAATAAGAACTGTATCATATATTTCAAATTCTATACTAAAAATATGCTTAGATAGAATTAAATACTTTTGGCCTTTTCTTTCTCTTTTTCCCCCAAAACTCTATCTCATTTCAGTGAACAGAGCATTACCACCACCACAGAAGCCTTCTCATGTCAGTCTTCCCGAAGTGAACCACTGTTTTGACTTTGAGTGTTACAATTCCAGTTTGCCTTTTACTGAACTTTATGTAAATAGAATCACAGTGTGTACTCTTCTGTTTCTGGCTTCCTTGATTTAGCATTATATGTGAGCATTCCATTCATTGTGTTAGATATAATTACAGCTTGTACATTCTTATTGCTGCAAAGTATTCCCCTATGTGAATAAACAGCATGTTATTCATTCTATTATTTTTGGATATTTGTGTTGTTACCACTTGGGACAATTATGAATAAAGCTGCTATCTACAGTCGTATACACATGTTTTGATGTCATACATAATTATTTCTGATGAGTAATTACCTGGAAGTGGAATTCTTTAGCAACTGTCAGCAAATATTTCCCAATGTGATTATATAATTTGCTCATCAATTTAGCATTATAAAAGAGTTTTGGAGGTTCCAAATCCTCTCCAACACTTGGTATTCTGTGTCTTCTTTGTCTTAGTCATTCTTCTGTTTGTGTAGTCCATTGTGGCTTTAGGTTTTAATTTAAATTTTCCTGATAACTAATATTTTATGTATATTTTATATGCATATGAAGCATTTGGATATCTGCTTTTGTGAAGCATTTTTTCAAGTCTTTTGTACCTTCTTTTCTGGTTGTCTACTACTATTGAGTTACAGCAGTTGTTTGCCCTTTTTGTGATTTATTGTTTTACATTCTTAATGTTATATTTGATGAATGTAAGTTCTGAATCTTAAAATAGTTTAACTTCTCATTTTTTCAATTATGGTTAGCACATTTAGTGTTCTGTTGAAGAATTATTTGTCTATTCCTAAAGCATAAAAATGTTTTCCAATGTCTTCTTAAAGAGATTTATTGTTTATCTTTTTCATTTATACCTGCAGTCTCTTCATCAGTGTGTGCATACATGCTTGTGTGTATGGTGTTAAGCACAGTCAACCTTCATTCTTTTCATATAAATATTCAATTGACTCAGTACAATGTATAGAAAAGACTTGTTTCCATGTTTCCTTGTGAGTCGACTTTGTTGGAAACAAGATGATGTATATCCTTGGGTCAATAACATACTTTCTCAATTACCTCAACTTTGTAGTAGGTCCTTCTATTTATAGGTGTAGGTCTCCAACTTGGTGCTTTTTATTAAGATCACCTTGGCTGTTGTTAGTCAATTACATTTCTAAGTGACTCTTATAATCCACTCATTAATTTCAAAAAAACACCATAGGATTTGTATTGTGATGCACTGAAGTGATAAACAAATTTGGAAAGAACAAACTTCTGTTGTAGAAAGAAGAAATGTCCACAGTTTTCATCCATACCTATAGTCATCCTTTTGCAATGAATCCTTGCAGCTCATCCTATCAAGTTCTAACACCTCCGAGTCTGAACAAGACATATGACTTGTTTTGGATAATGAAATGCAGTAGAAATGACATGTGTGGTATCATCATAAAGCATTAAGAAGCTTTGTGTTTATTCTCTCTCTTTTGGAACCCTGACAAGCCACTATATGAACAAGCTCAGGTTAGCCTGCTTAATTATGAGAGACAAATGGTCCTGTAACACCTGTTGCCCATGTGAAAGCCACACGGCTTCCGTATGTTGGTGAAGTTATTCTGGACCAACCAGACTCCAGTGGATCCACTCAGTAACCATAGATACATATGTCAGAGCAGTCAAGATCAGCTAAGCATGACCTAGGTCAGTAGACCTTTCCATATGACTGTGAGATTTATGAATAGTGATAAGTAGTTGTTATTTTAAGCCACAGAATGTGGAGACATTTTGTTAAACAACAGTTTTTAACTAACAAAACATATTCATGTGTTTTTTTCTCTCAATCTATTACCATGGTATATCAATTTATTTTATCTTTTTAAATTTCTCTAGTTTTATAATTTGCAGTGTAGAAATGCTTTGACTTGTTTGTTTCATAATTTTAATACAATTGAAAATTATATACTTTTAAACTCAATTGAGAATTATGTAACTTTAATTTTCTACTTACTTGTTTCTAGTTTAAATTATAAAATTGGTTTTTATATGTTGAAGCTGTATTCTATGATTATGCTACCTCCAGTTTATTAATTTTAATAAGTTGTCTGTAGAGTCTTTGTAATTTATTTCACAATCCTATTTTGTGAGAATAATGAAGGTTTAGTTTCTATCTTTCCAATCTTTATTACCTTTTCTTTTTTTACTTGCTTTCTTGTACTATGTAGAGTATATTGTACAATGTGGAAATAAACTAGTAAAATGGGCATTATTATCACATTTCCAGTTTCATATTTTTACTACTCTAATACTTTATTTTTATAACTCAAGTATATTTTGTAATATTAAAAATGATCAAAATTTATTCTAAAATTCACAATTATCCTTTTGTGCAACAAATGACTTATTTTTGCACACAAGAACATTTATTTCCATGTCATCCAGGAGCACCAAATTTATTTTTAAACTTTTTAAAAGAATATTTTATTGTTTGTGCTATTACACTATCAATTTTCCCCTTTTGCCTCCCTCCACCCAGCCCACCCCCTACCACAGTAAATCCCTACATCATTGTCCAAGACTTAAATATAAGTCATGATACGATAAAAATCCTAGAGGAAAACATAGGCAGTAAAATTTCAGATATCAAACATAGCAATATTTTTGCCAATATATCCCCTATAGCAGGGGAAATAAAGAAAAAATGAACAAATGGGACTTCATCAAGTTAAAAAGCCTCTGCACAGCTAAAGAAACTGCCAGCAAAATGAAAAGAGAACTGACTGCATGGGGAACACATTTGCCAATGATATATTGGACAAGGATTTTATCTTCAAAATATATAAAGAGCTTATTTGTCTCAACACCAGGAAGACAAACAATCCAATTTAAAATGGAAAAAGGACCTGAGCAGACGCTTCTCCATGGAGGACATATAGAGGGCCCAGAGACATATGAAAAGATGCTCAGCATCAGTAGCCATCAGAGAGATGCAAATTAAAGCCACAGTGAGATACCACTTCACACTTGTCAGAATGGCCATCATAAACAAATCAACAACTAGGTGTTGCAGAGGATATGGAGAAAAGGGAATCCTAGTGCACTGCTGGTGGAAATGCAGACTGGTGAAAACAGTTTGGGATTTCCTCAAAAAACTAAAAATGGAACTGCCTTTTGACCCAGCAATTCCACTACCGGGAATATACCCAAAGAATCCCAAAACACCAAATCAAAAGAATTTATGCACCCCAATGTTCACAGAAGCACTATTTACAATAGCCAAGTGTTGGAAATAGTCTAAGTGCCCATCAGTAAATAAATGGATAAAAAAATAGTATTGTATTGTGGTTCATCTACACAATAGAATATTATGCAGCAGAAAGAAAGAAGGAATTCCTACCTTTTGTGACAGCATGGATGGAACTGGAGACTATTATGCTAAGTGAAATAAGCCAGTCAGTGAAGACAAATACCATATGATCTCACCTCTAAGAGGAAACTAATAAACAAAATAAACTAATGAGCAAAATAGAACCAGAGGTATAGAAGCATGGGACAGATTCACAGCTGTAAGAAGGGTCAGAGGAGGTGGAAACTGACTGAAAGAAGGTGAAGGAATTGTCAAAGAAAATACATGAAAGACCCATGGACATGTATATTTCCAATTTTGGAGAGAAATATTTCAGCATTTCACTATTAAATAGCATGTTCCCAATAACTTTTTATTAGATTAAGAAAAATTCTCTTCCATTCCTTACTAAATTTTTTAAATAATTTAAAGTAAGTTTTATGAATTTTTGTTTGTTTGTTTGTTTTTATTTTAGTTGTTGTTCAAGTACAGTTTTCTGTCTTTTACTCCCATCCCAGTCCACTCCCCCCAGTGCCCCCCACCTCCCTCCCATTTCCACCCCCCTTAGTTTTTGTCCATGTGTCCTTTATACTTGTTCCTGTGACTCCTTCCCCTTTTCCCCTGAAATTCCCTCCCCTCCCCCCTCTAGTTACTCTCAGCCTGTTTTCTATTTTAATGTCTTTGGTCATATTTCGAATGTTTTTTTAATTTATCAGATACAACAACTGAATCTATCAAGATGATCACATAATTTTTCTTCCTTTTTTATGTTATCATGGTGAATCAGACTGACAACTTTACAAACTATAAGTCATTCTGGTATGCCTGAAATATATTTTCTTAATTTGATTATGATTTTTGTACTTTTGTTAATAAAAGAGACTGATCTGTGTGTTAATACGATATCCTTATTAGACTTTGGTATCAGTGTTATGCTGGTCTCTCTTTTCCTAATCTTTCAAAGAGTGTATATAATATTGGTGTTGAATATCCACAAATGTTTGGTAGAATTTACTGTTGTATCCATTAAGCCTGGGATTTTCCTTAAGAAAAAAGTTATATTAAATGACATAACTTTTAATAATTACCAGAATTTTAACATTATATATTCCTCTATCAGTTTGTTTTACATTGAAAATTTCTATACTATTTAAATTTTCTAGATTACTTGGCTTATTCCTATTTAGAATATCTTTTGTTATCTTTTTAATTCCTATAGTGTCTATAGTGATGTTCATTTTTTAATTGTTAATATTAATTACTAATATTTTTTGTTTGTTTGTTTCTTGATACAATTATGCTGAGTTTAAATTTTGTTACTCTTTTTTAGTGGCAAATTTTGACTTTCAATTTTCTGTGTTGGAATTTTTTTCCTGTTCTATTAATTTCTATTTTTATTTTCATTTTTTTCCTCCTTTATTCATCTTGTTTGGCTTTTCTTTTTAAATTCTTAAAGTTGAAGATAAGGTCATTTTTTTTCCATCTTTCTTTTTTTCAAACATGTATTTAAAACTACATATGTCATTCTAATTACTACTTTACCCACATCTCACAAGTTTACAAGTGTTGTCTAACTTCATTGTGATTTTTCAATTAGCACATGGACTTTTCAGATGTTCTTTAATTTCCAGCTACTTAGGAACTTATCTTTTTAACTTGTGACATCCAACAGAATTTTACTGTTACTAGAATATATGCTACCAAATTCTTTGATATTTGTGGAGGCTTTATTTATGTTCCAGTGCATACTCAATTTTGGTAAATCTTTTATTTACACTCTATTTGTTTATAGAGTTAATAAAGATCTTCTCTATCATCGAAGAATTTTTGTCTGCTATTTCTACTAGTTATTAACACAGCATAAATGTTATACATAGAAATAGGACTATAATATCTTCCTAGTAGATGTATCCTTTAATATTATAAAAATATTCCTCATTATATGTGGTAATTCTCCTTGCTTTCATTATACATTCTTGATATTAGAATAGCTAAACCAACTTTGTAAGTATACTCACAGCATTTTTTTGAAGATTTTATTTATTTATATTTTTAGAGAGAGGAAGGGAGAGAGAAAGAGAAGAGATACATCATGTGTGGTTGCCTCTCATGTGCCCCCTACTGGAGACCTGGCCCACAACCCAGGCCTGTGCCCTGACTGGGAATCCAAAAGGCTACCCTTTGGTTTGCAGGCCAGGGCTCAATGCACTGAGCAACACCATCCAGGGTAGAATTGTAAATTTCATATATAGACATTCAAGTTGGCTTTATTTTTATATCTTCCATGTATATACTTAATATTTATTTTTCTAGTTTTTTGAATCTGTGGAACACAATTATAATTGTTATAATATTCTTGTCAAGTAATTTTATCATCTGTGTCATTGCTAGGTGAGTTTCAAGTGAGTGATTTCTCTCCTAATTATGAATTATATTTCCCTGCTTCTTTGTCTAACTAGTAATTTTTAATTGGATGCTAAATATTATGAATGTTAACTTGTTGGTTGTTATATATTTTTGTATGCCTATAAATATTTTTGAGCTTTGTTATGGGATAAAAGTTATTTGGAAACTGATGCTTTGCAGTCTTGCAGAATTTAGTCAAAAATTAGTTTTTCCCACTACTGAAGCAAGACACTTCATACTCTACTTCATAAATGCTCAGTGAATCATCAGGTTTGCATTCTTGCTATTTGAAACAGGCACACTACTCCTGGCTCTAAGTACTGTTCCCTCTATTTCCAACCTTGAGTAGTTTTGTGAAACACATGTACCCATCAGTACTAAACTGAATTGTTGGGGTACTCTCTGAAGATTTCCAGAGTTCTCTCTCAGAGCAGCTTTTGCCCTTCATTGTTCTGCCCTAAAATTTCCCTTATTCTCAGCTCTGTCCTTTCAACTTCTGCTCTGCCTGGCTTCTTACTCTTTATGAAATGACCTAGAAACTTTCTCCAGTTGGTAGCTCAGGCAATTTTAGGTCTCATCTCATTTGTTTCCTTTATCTCAGGGATCACTTGGTTGCCTGGTTTCCAATCCCAAGAGCCACTGTTTCATATATTTTGTTTCTTTTTCAATTATTTTAAGCAGAATGTAAACCTGTCCCTTACTCCATCTTTGCTGGAAGTGTAACTATGTAATTCAGTCTTTAGGGTGTAAAATTTAGTCACAAGTAAAATTGTTACTAAAAAGGGGAGGACTTAACAAAACTTGGGAATTAACACAATAACTAATGGGACTTCATGGCCACCCCACTTTTGTAGACATTGTGACCACTATGTTTTAAAAAGAAGGATGATTGCAACTAATATGCAAAGATTAAGAGCAATTAACACACCAAAAAGATTGTGAGTACTGTTAAAATTATATGCAAAATGGAGACCAGACTTTAAATTCCATGAAAAACTAAACCATTTAAGCCATGTAAACAAAATTATATCAAGCCTATTTCATAAACATAAACACAATTTAGGTTATTTCTCACACATGCCTCTGGTAATCATAAAAAACCTAAGTCATCTTTCCTAAGATGGTATAAGATAATCACTTTTCATCAATCACCTGTGTCTAGAAAAATCCTTTGTAATAACCAACTAGTGTAAGGGTTAAACAACTTTCCCATTTTCATTTTATAATCCATCCTGTAATATCATACCCCTGACCTGCATATTAGTTTTGGATTTAAAAGTTCACAGTTTGTGAACTGCTCTTATATGCACAATAAACTCATACTAAATAGTGCTTTACTAATCTGATAGTTTCAATTTTGCTGTTTCTGGAATTTTCATAAAACTAAGTAACCAGGGGATGTGATGTGCCAGATGGTGTCCATTTTAGAACCATCCCTGCCCTTCTAGTCTTACCCTCACATTTCATGTGTAAAACACAAAGGTTCTTTTGACAGGATAGTTTCAGCATAGGGTCTGCCAGTGAGGCACTTTCATGATATTAGAAAGGAAATGTAAACTAGAACTCATTATTTTTCTTCAGGCTCTATCAGTGGCCTAGGGTGCACTTATCAGGCATGTGGCGACACCAGGGAAGAGCTGACTATAGCCAGAAGACAACTATGGGCTCTTTTGCAGCCTTGCAAACAGGATGCATGTGAAAAAAGGCTCCAGTGGGCAAAAGAGCAGTTTCATTTCAGTTTCTGATCTTTCAGTAATACCATTTTCTTCCCACTTGTTCCTCTGGTACTCCTAACAAATTTCTACCCTAATAACTTATATCAAATACTTCTCTTGTCAAAATATATACAGTGGTTTCTGATTACTGACCAATCCTGAATACTGTGGTACTCTATTAATGTGGGGTGAACTTATAAATAAATAAGTGAATTAATGAGAAATAAAAGAAGAGAGAAGAGACTGGATAGAGAGAAGGTATTACAGGAAATATTGGGAAAAGAAGATAAAGAGATTTTTCTCATACTGTTGATTTCCAGGGTATTTTGCAAGGAACTTTTCTGATAATGCCTGTTTTTGTATGGCCTGTCACATAAGGTATTGACAATTTTATAATAGTCTGATTTTTCTTCTATTTTAAGAATATTCATTGTTTAAAAGGTTTATTTTATGATTTAGTAGCTTCTTAGCATTTTACAATCAAATTAATCATAAAAATTGCAATTTCACGAATGAAAACAAAAATGTTATTTTATTAAAGTCACTGGTATATTTTAGAACTTCCATGATATTGTAACAGGGTGCAGCCAGGGTCCCCCCTCAAAGAGGTGATTTGAAGTGGGGTCCAGAACTTGGGAGGGCCCAGTAAATTAGGATATTCCCACCTCCACAAGTTTGAACTGGGGGATGGGACACATGGAGCAGGGCCATTGAGAGTTATTTTGCATATCCACAGCAGGATAGCTTCATACCTGACATGCAAAAACAGTTGTTTTGCATATCACCAAGTCTAGCTAGGGAGATGAGAGTGACTTTGACACATGATGTAACTAGGAGGCAGCTCCCCTTACAGCACCTGCTTGAGAGCTTGGAGATGGTTTGCTCCACTCACAAAGCCACACCTATCCAGACTTACTATGGCAGCCAAGAAAGGCAGAGAATACAGGAGTGCTAGCAGGTGTAGCCATTTGTGGGAGGAGTTGGAAATGGGAAATGGGGCAGAGGAAGATTCACTCTGGGATTTAAATTCAGGTGCAGCAGCCATGGTTTTTCTGATCCACAAGGTTGTGGGAGCCAAGAGGGGGCTCCCTTGACCATGCAGCTTAGGAAACAGGAAAGCAGGATGTAGCAGCCATGCAGAGCTCTCTCTTATCAGTTTGAAAGAATGCAAGAGAGACAATGCAAGACCATGCAGGAAGAAAACTGGTGAAATAACTCTTGCTGGTGGGCCATGTGGTTTTGGATTAAGAACTGGAAATCATGGGGGTGATGGAGCTGATGGTGCTGGGAACAGGAGGCCTACCCAGCCAAGCATGGATTACTGGGAAGAACTGGGAGCAAGCTGAGCTACGAGCTTCTATTTCTTTTTCCTGAGATATAGTACCCCTGACTGTTCTGGTTGGCTAAAGAGGGGAAGAAAGGACTGTGTGTGTTTGTGGGTGTTTTAAGGGACTTGGAGATTTTTAATGATAACATTCTGCCATTATTCTAAACCCATATAACATTTAAATAAATAGTTCCTTTCCTTTTTACCAAACTCTGGCATTGAGAGCCATGATTCTTAAGGGTGGCAGGCAAAGAACCATAGTACAAAAAGATCCCAGGAGAGGGGCTTGTTTTGCCAAGAGGATCTGGGTCTCCCATCCCGAGACTTCCATTTGGTAACAGTATGATAACAGTACATGTTTTTGTTTGCTTCCTCCAATTACTCCACTCCTTTTAAAGTTATCTCCAGTACCTAACATGCAAAATATCACATGCACCAAAAATAGCATCAGAAATATTTCTATTGCCCTTTAAATCTGTGATTTCTTCATGCAGAGAGAGTATCTTATGACAATCATAAATGTTAGGTACAGCCAGAGTGCCTTTACATCCTTTCCTGCTGGCTTGTGTTTGATGTCCTATGTTTACTCCATTGGCCTTTACAAGTCATAGTTTTTCATGTGATTTCAAAGAGTTTTGATTTTTACACTGTTTCCTTCATAATCAAAAGAGCTAACAATCAAACATGCAGATTTATAGATGCAACTAAATATAAGGTTCCAGCAATAGCAATTGCCATTTTATCTAGCATGGCCTGACTTGTTTGCCAAGGACATTTTTAGTTTTTACCAGAGATTATCATTTGAGCTAAATTCAGATTGTCTCTTCCTCTTCTTCCTTACCTTTCCCCTTCTCCTCTCCCTCTTCCCCAACTTCCTTTATTTTGCAATACAAATTTTAAAATAAAAAATACACACATTGCAAAAAAAATTAAACTTTAACTTTAAAACATAGATAGATAAATAGATAGATGATGGATGGATGGTTAGATAGATATATAGATAACAGATGGATGATTGGATAGAGAGATAGATTTTTTAAAAAACATTTAAAGCTCTCTACTATTTTTTGCTTCTCTTCCTCTAGTGGAGATGATAGTGTGCCCACCAAATCCTTTTTTGGGGACTACGACACTCATTCTCCCAGTTGCTGGTAGTATTGAGTGCTGAGGGCTCACAGCTGAATTGTCCTCTAGGAATTGCCCTTAGAGAAAGAGAACTTCCTTGCCAAAAGTTAGTCCCTCCCTAAGGGTAGTCCACATGCAATGGTGACTGTTCAATGTGGATGGGAGGCCATGAAGGCCAAAATGTCTTATCTTAATTCAGCATTTCTGAATCCTACCTACAGAGCTTGCTGGAAGACCATCTGAAATCTCTTTTGCATCTGCATCACAGTTTAATTTTGCCCTTTGCCTAAGTCTTCTTTACTCATTTCTTTACCAATGTTGTTTACCAATAAATCAACAGCATGTAAATTTATATTTTATAATCTGTTCTCTAGGAAGGAAAACTATGGGGGTTACTACGTATAGTGGGCCACAGACCCAGACTCTAAACTGGAATCCTGGTATGGGTCACTCATTGGCTGACAATGAGTACACCATCATTGATGGAAAGTGGAGTCATGAAAGCCTGGCTTTTTGAAGTAGGTTAGTAAACTGGAATGACATGTAGCAGGTTATGTAAACCAGTGGTGAACTGAGATTGGGCACTGGAAGACGGAAATGTTTCTGGGAGCATTTGAGATTTTAGGAGGTAGGAACTACTAATTATAAGGACTATGAAACTGGAAGCTTCTAAATGGGAGCTATTGAAACACTGTGTTAATCACTAATTTAGGCAAAATGTGAAAGCCAGAGGGCCTCCTAGCCAGTATCTAAAGGCTCTCATATCCTGTAGACAGAGAGCAGAAAAAGCTGATGATAAGAATTACTTAATTACAGAGTGGAAAAGAAGATGGAATTCTCAGCTTTTATAAGTGTGCTACTTAAAGATAAGACCCCTGATTGGGACCTGGGTGGTATGGATGTTCTGGAGGACATGGTCCACTATGCCAATGATCTCATAATAAGTAGACCAGCTGAATAAAAAGAAGCAAATAAGTTAAACAGTGGGAGATAAACCATCTGTAGCATTCAACACATCTCTGAAGTTTTTAGGACTCCAGTGCCTGGAGCATGCTCTCTAACTTAAAGGACTTCCTCTCTAACCTAAAGGACAAAAAAAATACTGTATCATGCACTTCTTGTCACTAAAATGGAGGCTTGAACCAGTAGACTTCTTTAGGTTTTGTGAGCAATATTTCTCTCAGGAATACTGTTCTAACTCATTCAAGAGTGTCAGGAAAGGCTGCCAGTTTTGAATGGGACCTAGAGCATAAAAGACTACTAAACAGGATGCAATAAAAGCAATCTTGTCATTTAGGTGATTTAATTTGACAGACCTAATGGCATCAGAGGTCAGTATGGTAGAAGATGCCATGTGAAGATTATGGCAATCCCAATCGGCATCTCAGAATTCATAGCTTACAATGTATAATTGTAAGTGGGTGGGATTCCCCCCAGAAATCGGGAGAGGTGGAGAAGTGCCAATAACAGCACATGCATATGTCGCCCCAGCAACTGTGCTCATGATGCAGCAAAAAGGGGCATTGTAGGGCTGGCACCAAAACCTAGGGAGGTTATTGAATGGGAGGGACATACCCTTCCATTTACTTCTACCACACAGGGAATTATGGTGCAGGGGATGTTCTTCTTTAAAAGCAGAGTGCATGGAAACACTGTGTAATTTTGCTCCCCCATCCCCTGGCTGTGGGGGCTGCAGCTGGGGACTGAGGTTGCTGAGCCAGGGGGGCCTAGCCAGAATAATTCCCTGTGCCCCTGCCCAAGTGCTCCAGGCTCTTTCTGGCTCCAAGTGCAGCAGGTTATGGTAAGACGGAAGGGGCAAGGCTCAAACTGGTGGGCTCAGGGAATGTGGCTGCTTGGTAAGCCCTGTATCCCTTCCTCAGATGGGAAGCCATAGTCGCAGCCACCCTACATGGCCCATACTTCTTGCATGGCTTGGCAAGTTCTGTGCCCCTTCTTCAGATGGGAAGCCATAGTGGCTACCCACCATGGCCCATGACAGTGCAGGTCTGTCAGGTACTGCCTCAGGGCAGCCAGGAGTACAGATTCTGTGCCCTGCCCAGAGCACTCTGGGCTGAGTGGGATCACTGTGGCAGTAGGCTGGTAAGAAGAGGAGAGAGGAGACTTGATCTGGTAGATCCTGCGACGCAGCACAGCCCTGTGGGAAGCCCCGTGCCCCTCCCCTGCACAAAAAAAAAAATGCAGGAAGCTGCCACAGTGGCCACCTGCCAGCTGCCCGTGTGCTCCTCTGGTTGCAGATGGCCCTGTCAAGAAACCTTTTTGTATATTTTTAATAAAAACATATTCCTTTCAACAGGACTCTGTCTCTGGAGGGTTTTTTTTTTTGCCTGTGGGCAGCAAGTCGTAGGACCTCACTGATTGTTTGGTTAAAATAGTGCTGCCCAACATAGGGCCCTAGCTGCTTGTGGCAAGTCAATCCTCCCCTCCCCTCCCACAAGTTGTGGGACTGTGGAATTTCCCAGTTGCTGGGTATTTCTCTGTATATCTCCTAGGTAGAAAGTAAATGGGTCTGGGAAGGGAACAGACCTGAGAAGGAAAAAGGACCACTTGAGTTTTAGGGCTGTGAACTGGGGTCTAGATAAGAACTGGCTAAATTTGGGGCAGGCCATTGCTTGAGGATCACTGTTTGTAAGATCACTTGGCAGAAAACTCACTTCTGTGCACTAGTTTAGAATAATGGAGTCAATGCTAATTTTGTTTATATGTTCCCAGTTTGCTTGGCTTCTTGTGTTCATACTTACGGGTCTATACATATGGATCATCAGGAGCTATTATGCTTTGACTCTTAGAGGGAGCCCTCTGGGTCAGATTTTAGAGGAATTGATTTTATACTGCAACAGCATAAGGCCTATGTATATTTAAGACTGCAGAGGAAAACGACCCCTAAATTGTTCCCTAAATTACTATACTGTCATGCAGTTGAACTATATTGCCAACAGTTAGGCAAATGGGATGAAATCCCTTACATTAAGGTATTTATCTTGCTGCATAATGAGGTTTCACTACAGACAGGGATTTGCAACTTGATGATGCAGAGAAGGGAAGTGGCCTCAAAACCCTGCCCTGATAGTAAAACAAAGGAAAGTCTCAATAATGCCCTGAACCCAAAGGATACAAGATTGGTAGCAGGAAGCCCTCTTCCCCAGCTTCCTGTAAGGCTGAGCTGGTGGATTGTCACCATGTCTGCAGAGCTCCGGCACGATATGCACCCAGAGCAAGTGGTTACAACAATTCAAGCAACCGAAATACTATTAAATCAGCTGAGAGAAATCAATGGCATTCAGCACCCTTCATTCCTTCATGACTCTGAGGACCAGTAATGGGGCCATCACTCTTCTCACTAATAATAGACTTAAGGAGCCCAGAACCATTGCTACAGAACCACTTGAAGTAAAGGGGAACACAGTCAACAACAACAACAAAAATGTATTAACAAAAGTAATAGGCTTTACTCATGAAAACAAAGATGATGTTCAGGCTATCATTGTTTGGAGTATACTGAAGCCCCCAAAGTTCAGACTCGTTGAAGAAATCTTAACAGAATGCATGATGCAACCTCTGCAGAAATCAAATGCTCAAAGAGAAAACACTGAGAAGTCTGGGGAGAAAATCCCAAGCCGAGTGACTGGAGGGGAGCTGGTGGTTGGCTGAAAAATGTTGCCAATACATGTTGGTTTAGTGTCATTATTTAGTCTGTCCTTCAATTTCCTGAACTTCAGAGACTCGTCCTCAGCTACAAGCTGCCACAGAATGTATTTGGAAATTGTCCAAGTTACACAGAAAATAGAAATATCATGTTTATGCAAGAGCTTCAATATTTGTGTGCTCTGGTGATGGGATTGAATCACAAATGTTTTTGACCCTTCGGCAGCCCTGGATCTCTTAAAGGGAGCATTTAAATCAACTGAGGAATAGCAGCAAGACGTGAGCGAATTCACACACATGCTCCTGTACTGTCTAGAGGGTGCATTCCAGCTAGCTGTTAATGCTAACAGCAATCTCAGGAACAAATCTGAAAATCCAGTGGTGCAGCTATTCTACAGTACTTTTCTCACTGAAAGGGTTTGTGAAGGAAAGCCCTTTTGTAACAGTGAGACTTTCAGCCAGCATCCCCTTCAGCTAAATATCTATTATAACTTAGAAGTACCTTTGGAAGAAGCCATGGTGGAGGGTGATACTGAGCTGCTTCCTCTCAATCATTTAGTGAAATGTGGACAGGAGTGTAAGTTCACAAAACTACCTCCAGTGTTGACCTCTGAACTCTCAAGATTTGGTACAATCAATCCCTTGATCAGACAGAAAAAATCCACAATAATCTGGAATTTCCTCAGATCATTTATATGGACTGGTATGTGTACAGAAACAAAGAGCTTGTTTGAAGTAGGAGAGTATACTGAGAAGTTGAAGGAGGAAGTAAAAGTCCTACAGCAAAAAACTGGAAAGGTATGTGAAGTATGACTTGGGAACAACTCAGTTTCAACTCCTGGACATGTTGATATCTGTGATACAGTGATATCACATGTCACTGTACAGGCATGACAAGTGATACAGGCATGACATTGCCACTTTTTTCAGTGATAAGTAAAGAAAGTTCTTCTCAGGATGCTGAAAATATCTTTTCTGAAGATTGTCTACATGAGTCTATGACAATAAGCCCCTCATATCTTCCTGGCCTTCTATGGAAATGCTGCACATCCAGCTCCTGGAACAGCAACAGATAAGGAGATCAACTTCGTTAAGACCTATCTTCAGAGGCAGAGGAGTGAGATTGAAAAAGACACACAAGATTTAAAGAATTGTATTGCAAGCACTACCCAGATTATTAAGCAGATGAACTGTAATGCTTTCCTTAGTCAGGTGCTTTGTCACTTGCGCACAGTTCTTGTTCATGAAGGAAAAGCAAATGCTTGACATCACTGGACCTATGTCTATAATCAACCCTGACAAGTCTGGCTCAAGTACGATGACATCTCTGTTAGCAAATCTTCCTGGGAACAACTTAAAAGAGATTCTATGGAGGATTGAAAAATGTTAGTGCTTACCATCTGATGTACATTGACAACAAGCTACGTCACTTCAAAGCAGAGTCAGCCCTAAGTGAACCAGATCAGGTACTAGAAAAATTGGAAGCCTTATCTGTTGAACTTAGCATTCCATTCAGGAAGATAACTGGATATTTGAACAGGAAGTAGAAGTGTGGGAAGAAGAGAAGTCTTGTAAGATTCCTCAAATGGAATCCTCCACCAATTCAACATCACAGGATTTCTCAGCATCACAGGAGCCTTTATGAGGTTCACTGCTTGTCAAGGAGAAGAATGCCCAGGGCACAGCAAACACAACATGTGCCTATGGGATGAATGGTGTGGAAGCAGTCTGGAGTGAGGCATTCCATGAGAATACTCCAGGCTCTATTAGCAAGGATTAGCCCAAAGAGCCTGTGTTTCAACAAGTTAGAGACAGCCCTGGCTGGTGTGGCTCAGTGGATTGAGGGTTGGCCTGTGAAACAAAGGGTCACTGGTTTGATTTCTAGTCAGGACACATGCCTGGGTTGCTGCCCAGGTTCCCAGTAGGGGCCACATGAGAAGCAACCACACATTGATGTTTCTGTCCCTCTCTTTCTCCCTTCCCCTCTCTCTAAAAATAAAAAATAAAATCTTTTTTAAAAAAAGTTAAAGACATTGTGGGAATTTTCAAAGATTTTGTGTACAAGTTTTTATGTATTAGTATATTTATGTTAGTCTCTTAACAGTATTTCTTATCCATCCACTTCCTTACTTGAACCTGAGAAATGGAAGCATGTTGTCTCATGTTGATTTATTACCTATAATATTTCAAATTGTAAACAAATTTAAATGTGTGTGTGGCCAAAAAGAAGTAAAGTTTACATAGGGAAATGTGTTTGCAGATCTGGGGACTTTGAGGTGCCAGATACTGAGTTTGAGTGTGGTCCTTTCCATCATTAAAAAGGACAAGGATCGAAAGTGAGTTATGTTTATCCCTAAGTGAGTAAGAAGGTCTATGAAGGTTTCAGAAGGTGCATAGAAAGTTGTAAGGCACTTAGAAAGCTTAGAAAAGGTTTGTGCAAGTTGTAGAGGACATAGAAGGCTGTGAAAATTTTTTGGAAGGAAAGAAACCTCAGCACTTGAGTTATTCTTTGCTTTAGGTTTTGTTTTGTTTCTTGCTTTCTGATCTTTGGGGACTAGTGGAACATTGCTATTTTGTGTATATCAAGGATCCTCTCTCTCTGCCATTTGGGGTTTCATGCCATTTGGATCTCGTAAAGATCATTTGCAGTACCAACTGGTATGAGAACATGTCTCTGCCATTAGGGGCTTTGTGCCATTTGGACCTAAGAAAGGTCATGTGCTTGTTAGAGCTAGCTAGGGTGAAAGAGCATATCTCTGCCATGAGACCAGTGGGCAAAAGGTCGTGTCTCTGTCAGGGTATGAGTAGATGCACTGGTAGGCAACAAAATGCCTCTACCTTTGGGCTTTGTGCCATCAGTGCTGGGTGAAATCCAGCTGGGGTGAGAACATATCTCTGCCATTTGGGGCTTCATGCCACTGGGACATAGGAAAGGTCATTCATCCAGTGCCAGTTAGAGCCAGCTGAGGCAAGAGAATGTCTCGGGGCTTCATGCCATTTGGGACCTGGGAAAAGTTGTCTGTGTGACCAGTTTGTGTGACTAGTTGGTAGGAAACTTGATTCTAAGGCTTGTTTTTGTCCCCTTTTCTTCTTTGGAATGCTGTCTTTGCTTTGGATTTTTGTTTTGTTTCTGTTTTAAAAAGAAAATGAGGTTACTGAGGGTTAAACTGCACATTAAGTTAGGAAGTAAAGTGATGAAAGATATAAGACATGGAAATGCAATTTTAGTGGGTATTGAAAGGACAAGGATTTTCCTTTTTGATTTGTATTTTTCTCCCTACCTAAGCCCTCTTAAGAGTGAGTAATGACATAAAATTGCCTTTGGGTGAAACCAATAAGACTGGTTTAAAATTATTATTTTAATAACCAATACTTTGACTAGAATGTCATGCCTGCAGTTGGCATGCCTGGGCTCTGATTGTTACCAGAAAGCCTTGAGGAACTAAAACTGACTTTGGAAGGTAACGAAAGCCTACTGGAGAAATGGCCTGATAACTTCCTGGGTCATGTGGTTCATGGCAGTTTTTCCAGGGAAGGAATAGAGGTTACTTTCCTGAAAGATACCAAGAAGGAACCTTATGACATGCTGGGAAACTTGAGGACTTGAGAAATACAGGTGCTGCAGGAAAAGCTGGATGGCAGGTGTGTGGTTTTGCTTGCATGCCCAGAAGCGCAGCCTAAGGGTCACTCTGAAGGTTCCTTGTGGAAGTTCCAGCAAAGAAGACTTAAAAAACCTGTGTGTTCTGTGCTGCTCTTGTTTTTATGCAAACAATGAGGCAAAATTGAAAACTGATAGTCTTTTTGAGACCAATATGGGTGATTTTAGGGAGGGGAATTAGATTAAGGAAAACCACAATGCTCAAGTCATGAATATCGGACTTGAGTGCAGCTATCTTCAAAGTTTGTTTTCACTTGAGAGTTTCACCTGATGATATCAAATTGTCACTGATTAGTATCATTCCAGCAAGGCCTTGCAACTGAAAGCCTTCTCAAAAGACAGTCTTGTGGACTCAGAAATGGTGTAGGGCCACTTGAGAAGCCCACTTGCGTTGCTGGTTGGGCTGGACTAAATGATTGAGTAGATGAAGTATGGGGAGGCCTATCAGCTTTGCTTTAAAACTGCTTTCCTTTTGTGCCTTAATAATTTGGATAGAAAGGGCCCAGAAGTGTTAAAGGGAAGAATCTCCAGATATTCCCCTCATCCTAATTTAAGTTGAGCATAGTAGGCAATAGGGCTTCAGACAGGTGTGAAATGCCTTGCAAACTTTCCTCTGAAGAATCCACTTTTTCTTAGTCAGGGACAACACTGTAAAATTATTTCCTATCTTTATCATTTAGTTGTTATGGTTCCAACTGCATCTTCTAATCCTCTTGCCAAATTTGTTACCTCCTCAATACAACAAAGGTGCCAACTCATCCAATAATGCCATCCTTTGGACAATGCACATGCCACTTTCCTGGCTGGCAGCACAGCAGGTTCCAGTAAGAGGGCAGGGAGGAGGCTCAGGCTGAGGAGCTCAGGGAGTAGGGCCTCCGGCAAGCTCCATGTGCCTTCCCCAGGCAGGAAGCCATGGCAGCTGCCACCCACCTGTGTCCCGGGCCTCCAAATCGGGCCCAGCAACTCTTGCCCCTTCTCCAGGTGGGAAGCCATGCTTGCTGCCACCCACCCACAGCCCATGTTTCCTGTGCAGGCCAGATAAGCTCTGCACCCCTTCCCCAGATGGGAAGCCACAGCAGCTGCTGCCCACACATGGCCAACACTGGTGTGGGTTTGTTTGGTATAGCTCCAACGTAGCCAGGGGGCAGTCCCTATGCCCGTCCCCAAGCACTCCAGTCCTGACCAGGAGCACTGCAGGTGCAAGGCTGGTAAGAAGAAGGTGGTGGCAGGAGAAGGGAGGCGGCATGGCCAGATAACAAACCCTGTGCCCCTCTCCCATGCACGCAGCCATGGGAAGCCACCACAGCAACCTCCTGCCAGCTGTATGTGCTCCTCTGGAGAGGCGGGGGGGGATCATCAAGAAACCTGTTGTGTATATTTTAAATTTAAAGATTCCTGTTTCATTTCCACTGGACTATGCCTCCAGAGTTTCTTTGCCTATGGACAGCAAGTGGTAGGACCCCACTGGTTGTTTGATTACATTCTTGGTAAGTCTGCAACATAGATTCGCAGTAGTAAAAATACTAGGTCAATCTGATGTGCTTTATAATTTTTAATAGTTACTATGAAATATTTAATAATGTAAAAAATATGAAGTATAACAAATCCTAAACCCACCCCTACCTAAAAAGCTTTCTGAATAACACTTTCCAAGTGCATTCCCTTTCTACCTGAGAGAGGAAAACAATCTTTTTTATGGTATTTGTCATTCCATTGTACTTTTATGTACTTTAATATTACTAAAAATAATAGTATTTTTATATTTTATATAAATGTTGTCAGATGGCAATGATTTTATTTTGTACATAATTATGCTTGTGAGATTCAGTAATGTTGATCTACAGCCCTATTTTTTAATTCTTACCATTTTGCAATATCCTACTGTATTAAAATGTCACAATTTACCCATTCTTTTATTGATGGAAATATGAGTATTTATGCACTTTTCTGTTACCTAAAATGCTTTTATGAGTATTCTTAATGTTGGCATATCTTCATCTTTTATAGGCACTATCATATCACACTGCCCTCCAAAGTCATACAAATTTATACTCCTTCTGGCAGCACAGAAGCCTTTATATAGTCCCATATTTTCACACTTAATGTTATACAAATTTTAGTCTTGACTGGCATATTTAGCTGTTCCCCTCTGAAAGTTTCCCTTGCTTTTGTTAGCCTTCAGTTATGTTTAAAATTTTAATATGCATAGTTACCAAAATAAAGTATTAAATTAACAACAAATCTCTAAACTCTTCTTGAATTATAACTTAGCAGGGTATACTATACTAGGTTACGGTATTTTTCTCAAGACTTTAAGGGCAATTGCTTGATCCTTCAGGCTCCTACTATTATTGTTCAGAAGTCTGGAAACTTTCTAGTTTTCTCCCTGGCTGTTTTTAACTCTTCTCTTTGAGTTTGAGGTTTCTGAGTATCACTACAATGTATTTAAAGTAAATTTAATTTTATTTTTCTGTTTCTATTGTTTTTTCAAATACTCCTGCTTTATTCTTTAAATTCTCTTCCTGTAAATGCCAACTGAGGTAAATTAGATATTATTCTAACCTCTATGTTGTCTAGCTTCTCAGATCATCTATTCCTTTGTCCCTCTGTATTATATTTTGTGTAGTTGTTCTTAAATCTGTGCTTCAGTTTACAAATTTTCTTCAATTTCATCTGTTTTGCTACTTAATATTTTTTAGCATTGATAGCAATTTCAATATTTTTTATATCTAGAAACTATATTTATTTCTTATCAAGTCTTTATTTAAAGCCATCTCATTTTGTGTTCATGTTTTTAATTCTGTTTTTAAACATATTAAGAAAATTTATTTTATGTATTACTTTATTCAATAATTTTTATATCTAGTGCCATTGGAAGTATGAATCTGCTCTTTTATATTTCTTCTGTCATGGTAGTTTGTGTCTAGTCATTTAGATTAAAAGATCAAGTTCATGTGAGATTTACAGGTAGGAGTTTTGTGTGTGTGTGTGTGTGTGTGTGTGTGTGTGTCCTTCTGTTTGAGAGAGATATTCTTTTGCTACAGCCAGGTATTCAAAGGTGTTATCAAACAGAGGCCACTTTAAGATAAATTGTCTGACTGGGATTTTTCTGGATCGCCCAACTACTACAAATTTGTATCCCAACTTGGCTAGGCACTGAAACAATGGCTTGTCAATACAAATTCTTAGAGGAGAATTTTTTGTTTTGTCTTGCTTTGTTTTGTTTTGATTGAAACCCTAGAAAAATACTGTCAGGTTCCTTTCTTTTTGCTTGTCCTTGGTACTTTTCTAGTCTGCTCTCTTACCAATATTACAGATCTTCAAAGATTTCAGTTTAAGTAGATGCTTTAAGCCCCACTTGGTTCCTTATAATGACTCTTTCATGGCCACCAAACCCAAAGTTTTAGGGCAGAGGTTTCCTACCCCTCACAGTACCAGTCTGTGGCCTATTAGGAACTGGGTCATACAGCAGGAGGCGAGCAGCAGGCAAGGCTTTATCTCCATACAGTCTGGATTAAAGTCAAGGCAGAATATCCTGAGATTGCCACAAAAACATTGAAAAGCCTGGTTCCATTTCCAACATTCTATCTTCGTGAAGCAGTGACCGCAACCAAAATTAGATTATGGAGTAGACCAGACATAAGCAACACACTTCTGGTGTCACTGTCTCCCATCACCCCCAGATGGACCACCTAGTTGCAGGAAAATAAGCTCAGGGCTCCCACTGATTCTGCATTATGGTGAGTTATATAATTATTTTATTTATATATTATAGTATAATAATAATAGAAATAAATTGCACCATAAATGCAATGTGCTTGAATCATTCTGAAACTATTCTCCACCCCCAGTCCATGGAAAAATTGTCTTCCTTGAAACTGGTCCAAAAAGGTTGGTGCCAAAAAGGTTGGTGACCACTGCTGTGGGGGGTACTGTGATTGTCAGATACCCTCAGGACAGCCTTCACTTCAGCACTTGCCTGCCACAGTTTCTGCTCCCTCTTCATGTATGCTCCCTGAGCATTCCCATTTCATTTTTCTTAATCCAGCTGTGCATTTTAAAGAATATTCATTATAGTCTATTTTTATTGAGGTATAATTGACATATAACATCATATTAGTTTTAGGTATATGACATAGTGATTTGGTATATCATACAAGGTCCAGCAGAATTAATCCCTGTTTGAGTGTGGTTGGTAGGGTATGTGAATGTCTCACACGAGGTGGATAGCAATTTGAACATTTGCACCTAAGTATCCTTGAGTGTGATATTGTTGTGTTACAGAATTGCATGCTTTACAATATTCTGTAATAAAAAGGGACATTATGCCAGACCATAGATAGATAAATAATAGATATAGATAGATAGAAACAGATAGATATCACCACAATAAGTCTAGTTAACATTCGTCACCATATATAGGTATAATTTTTTTGTCTCATGATAAGAACTTTTAAGATTTTCAGATTTACTCCCTTATTCAGCATTTCTAATGCTTTGCAGGGGGACAAAAGAAATCAGGAGAGAAAGGGAAAATAATTGGAAGATATCCAAACACCAAAGGGAAAAAGTGGGGGTAAGAGAACTAGGAAGCTGAGAAGGGGAAAGCAACAGAATGGGTGTAAAAAAACTAGTGTTGAAAATATGGACACAGATTTTTAACACTTTTATATAATTCTTTCCAGTCTATGTGTTTCACCTCTGTTCATAGATAAATGTAAACAAAGAAGTGGCTTGTAAGCAATATCCTTATGAAAAAAATATTATAAGGTATTTCTTTTAAAGTATTTAAGTTATACAATATGACTTCACTTATAAGTGGAACCTAATCAACAGAACAAACAAACAAGGAAAATATAACCAGAGACATTGAAATAAACAACAAACTGACAGTAACCAGAGGAGTGATGGGAGGGGATAATGGAGGAAAAAGGGGGTAGGGTCATCAAGGAAAGTGTATAAAGGACACATGGACAAAGCCAAAGAGGGGTAGGATCAAGGGTGGGAGGTAGGGATGGCTGGTGTGGGTGGGAGTGGTGGGGGGGAAATAGAGACAACTGTAGTTGAATGACAATAAAAAGAGAAAGAAAGAAAGTATTTAAGTTATAGCAAATAAATACTAGTTGTTTTTGGTTTTGCTTGACCATACAAACATTGTTTTATGCTAAAGAGAATGTTTAACTCACTTTAACTCCTGAGAACTACAGAGCAGTTTTATTTCTTTACCAAAAAAAAAAAAAAAAAGATGTTAAACTTTAAGCTTTAAAAGTACATAATTTTCATTTAGCTTTGCAACTGCTCTGGTAAATAAAACAGCAATCTGTTTTTTTCTATGAACTGCCTATTCAAATTCTTTTCATGTTTTATTCAGTGACAAAAGAGGGGAAGAATGTATTGGAGGTATGTTTCTAACATGTGAAAGTAGATGTTAAAATAATTCATAAGAAACATGGGCATTTTTTGTTAAATTTGTGGTGAAAGAATTGTTCTGCTCCAATAAATATCTTTTATTGAGAACTATGAAGAAAGGCACATTCCAATTGCCTCTGCACTGCCTAGATATGCTTGTTTCATGAGGTAGGTTTGTCTGGATTAGCAAAATAAGCTGTAAATCTCTTAAAATAAGCCTCATTTATTCATAAATTTCATAAAAGGCAACAGAAGTATATTCTGTTCAAGCAGGTATAAGAAATCTAACTTCTAATTTGGTGTGGCATATAGAAACAGGGATATTTTGCCTCATTGCCTTCATTATTGAGTTCTAAACCATATGCCCCTGGCTTTAGTTCACAATATTTACACCAGTGATGAAATGATAAAATCTGAGCACAGTATGTGCTATTCAGACTTCATCCTTAGCTTATTTTTATTTCAGAATATATCCATCACACTAAGTCATATGACTTAAAGAACCTTTTGTAAAAATCTGGCAGAAATACCATTCAGAGCTAAGATCATAGAAACACTTCCCCTTCTATTTGTGTAAAATTGAACTAAAATTAAAGTGTCAAGAATAGAAGCAACATTTATGTATTAATATATTTTTGTCTTTCCTAAAGTGTAGGATTTGAATACATTTCCTATTCTGGGCTCTGGCATCAGAATTATTTTAGGTTCTGGCATCAGGATTATTTCCTCTCCTTCAAATTTCCATATCCCACACACATCCTCTAGCCCTCCTCTCCCACTTAATTGAAAGGCAGAATGCATGCAAACCAAATGATATTTTGTGAAGTGGGATGTTGTGCTCCTCAACTCCAAACTTCAGAAGAGATATAGGATGCCCTGACAGCAGTTTGGTCCAGAGCCTTCTCCATTCATCCACTGCAATACAGTGGGTGAGCGATTGCTGTTTCAGATTACAAAAACTGCATTATCTTGCAATTAATCAGTGGCATAACTTCAAACAGCACTAATTTTTTTACCCATTACTTAAACTGAAAACTTTTAAAGACCTAAGCCTATAGATCAATTTAGTCAGCAACAATATGAAATCTACTATTTCAGTCTCTTCACTGCTGTCTTTTAAAAACCTGAAGTGATTGTATGCATAGTATAATTTGATTTTTTAAATATCATTGCAGGCTGTATATGAAATCATAATGGTCTCTCTGAGATACTCTAAATCAGTGATAGTCAACCTTTTTTATCTCATGGCACATGTAATTACTAAATTCTGTGGCATACCAAAAATACATAACATTTTTTTCGCTGATCTGACAAAAATACATACAATTTTGATTCATTCTCACCAGATAATTATTCTTGTGTTGGCTGTTGACATTTTTTACTTGACAGTCTAAAGGAAAAGAGGTCAGTGCCCCTGACTAAATAGTCAGATATTGCATGTTTTAAAAATTCTGGTGACACGCCTGTTGAAAATCACTGCTGTAAATGAACTGGTAGTATTCCAAAGTCAGGAAATTTTAGGTTGGAGACGGAATTGAACTTACAGGTTTTGAAAATCATATTTCAAAAGAAAACTTTGCTGCCAGGCTAGTTGTAGCTGAAATGAATTCAAATCTAAGACTCCCAGTTCTTGTTCCAGCACATTATCCCTTCCACCACTTGGCCTTCTTCAAGACCAGATAGAAGGCAAACCACATGCAGTGTGAATCCTTCTGCCTGTTAATTTTATTTGATTCAATATTAGCAAGGTAGGTTTTTTTAATCGGGTTAAATTTTAATAAATACTTATAGTTTCCTTACTAGTTAGTAACTTAATATTCTGTGTCATAGAGCTATCATGTAATTTGTCAGGCTTCTGACCAAGCAGTTCTCATCATTACTCTATATTTGGAAGTCAATGACAGCAATAAAAAAAAGAAAAAGAAAATGGAGAATATGAAGGTAAAAAATTAAGAGTTGAGGATAATCGGGGAAACCATATGGTAGTATTATTCATTAAAATAATAAATTCTCAGGCCTAATGACATCTGTATTCTAGTCCTGGTTCCCCTATTGACTACCTGTACCAACTTAGCAAAGTTATTCAGCATCTCTGAACCTCAGTTTACTCGTCTCTGATTGGTGGCAACTATAGTATCTACCTCATAGACTTGTGAATATTAAGTAAAAAATGAAAAAAGTATACCATACTTATAGTTCCTGGCATTTAATGAATACCCAAGTTGGCCAAATTTGAATATCTCCATGGGGGATTTTAAACAACCCCATCATTCAGGTGTGTGCCCCAGAACAAGTCTTTTGTACCATAGCCATAAGGAGCTTTATAGGGAGTCTTCATTTAGTCATCCATCCCAGAAGTCAACAGCTCCAAGTGAATGAATCACCTCTCTGCTTGGTTCTATGGAGAAGAATCTTGGTAAAAGTGCTCAGTCTGGTTAAGCTTATTTACTGATTCATCCCTGAACAGCTGTGCTTATATTAAAATTTTATATATATGCAATGCACTTATAAATGCACACAGAGAGAATGAGCGTATGACAGCACACGCACACACACATAGGCTTGCCAACCTTTTGAAAGACAATGAAGGAAATTTAGATACCCCTAGATAAAACAGAAGTACTCTTTAATTTGGGGATTCACTTTCAGATTTGGGGAGAAAGATTTGCTTTCCAAATTATGTTTTGTTTCCATAAATATTTACTTTCCCCAGGCACACAACTAACAAAACAGTAAAATCATGCTAGACAGCAGGAAGGAGATCATTTAGATTAAACATTTAAAGTGCACTCTGAATTCTAGAATGACTGAAAAAACTATTGTCACTGCTGTGTCTATCCCCTATACATCACACAGGCACAGGTACATATGCCATTATTAAACATTTTAGTAAATGAACATTGAAGGATAAATACCCATGTGTACCTCAATATACATTAATTTTGAGTAAGAAAAATACTATTATCTCCACTTCCCTCAGTCAATATTAAAAATTCTTTTCTGTCTCACTTACTTCACTTAGCCTAATGCCCTTCATGTCTATCCATATTGTCACAAATGGCAGGATGACTTTTTTTATGGCTGAATGATATTCCATTGTAAATATATTTAATATAAATAATATATTGTACTGCACATATAATATATATTGTATATATAATAGATAAACTCACATTTTCTTTATCCATTCATCTATAGACAGACACTTAGGTTGCTTTCATATTTTGGGTATTGGGAATAATGCTGCAATGAACAGGAGAGTGCAAATATCTTTTCAAGATACAATTTCATTTTCTTTGGAAATATGCCCAGAAGTAAGATTGCTGGATCATATTGTGGTTCTATTTTTAATTTTTTGAGGAACCTCCATACTGTTTTCATAATGGTTGTACCAATTTAAATTCCCAATAATAGTGTGCAGGGTTCCCTTTCTGTGCATCCTCATCAACATTAGTTACCTCTTGTCTTTTTTATAATAGCCGTTGTAATAGGTGTGAGGTGATAACATGTGGTTTTGGTTTCCATTCCCCTGAAGATTAGTGATGAGTATCTTTTCATATAATCTATTGGCCATTTGTATGCTTTCTTTGGCAAAATGTCTATTCATGTCCTTTGCACTTTTTTTTAATTTTATTTTCATTGTTGTTCAAGTACAGTTTTCTGTCTTTTACTCCCATCTCAGTCCACCTCTGCAGTGCACTTTTTTTTTTTTTTGCTACTGAGTCATATGAATTCATTATATATTTTGGATTCAACTCCTTATAAATCATATGGTTTGCAAAAAGTTTCTTCATTCTTTAGGTTGCATTGTCCTTTTGTTGTTGATTTCTTTTGTTTCTTTCATTATGCAGAATCTTTTTAGTTTAATATCGTCTCACTTGTTTACTTTGCTTTTGTTGTTTGTCTTTTGGTGTCATATCCAAAAAAATTATTGCCAAGCTCAATGTCAAGGAGCTTTTTTTCCCTATGTTTTCTTCCAGGAGTTATAAAATGGCAGGTCTTATATTTTAGTTTTCAATCCCTTTTGAGTTAATTTTTATGTGTGGTATAACATAAGGGTCCAATTCCATTCTTTTGTGAAAAAAAAAACAATTTTTTTTTCTGTCCTGGAAATATTAAGGAACTTTATTTATCCTTATTGTTCTGACATTTCAGCAGATTATGTTCAATCAATACTTACTGATTACCTACATACTGTATGTGAGAGTTCCTGAGCATTCAGACAGAGCAATATAGAACCAACACATGTTAAGATATCTGAACTAGAGAAAGGGAATTTTTTAAAAAATCACATAAATAGGTAACTTGATTTCAAATAGCAATGAATGCTATGACAAAATAAAACTATACAGAGGAAAAGTGTTAAATGAGGAGAGACTAGAGGGCTAGAGTGATCACTGAAGGCCTCTCTGGGAATTGGTATTTTATCAAAAGCTTAACTGATGAAGTAAAGACACAAAATTGCAGTTTAGAAAAGGCCAATGAGGCTAGAGTATTGTCAATAAAGGAAAAGTGATATCAGAGTTATGGGTCATGATAAGGAATTTCAGTTTCATTTTAAGTATGTGGGAAACCACTAAAGGTTTTTTTTTAAGAGGAGTTCAATGATCATGTAATAGGGTACAGCCAGGGGGCCCCCCAAAGAGGGATTTGTAGTGGGATCCAGAACTCAGGGTTTCCAGGAAAGATTAAAAATATGGGATGTCCTCACACCCACAAGTCTGAACTGGGGGATGGGACACATGGACTAGGGTTATGGACTTACTTTGCATGCCAACGGTTTTGCAAATAACCTTTAGAACAGTCATTAACATATCTATAACTGTAAACTGGTTTCATGGACATGTTAAATAGCTGCGGCCATGCTTTGAGCCTTGGAGATGGGAGTGACTTTGACCCATAATGTAACTGTGAGGCAATTCCCCTGGTTACAGCACCTGCCTAAGAGCTTGGAGATGATTCACTTCACACCACGAGGCCATACCTGCCTGGACTTACTATGGCAGCCCAGAAAAGCTAGAAAAATAAGGGAATGCTGGCAGATGTAGCCAATTGTGGAAGGAGTCGGAAATGGGGATGCAGAGGAAGATTGGCACTGGGATTTAAATCCAGGCAGGGCAGGCTTGCAAGTTGGAACTACGCAGCTTTGGGTGCTCCCTTTGCCACATGGCTTAGGAAGCAGGAGAGACCTTACAAAAAAGGAAAGGGGTGAAAGGATTCTTATTGGTGGGCCAGGAGAAGGTGCCAAGTGGGTTTGCATTAAGAACTGGAGATCGCGCTGTGACACAGCTGATGGTGCTGAGAACAAAAGGAGGCCTGCTAGCCCAGCACAGATTAATGGGAAGAACCAGAGGTTGCCTGAGCCATGGACTTCTATTCTTTTCCTGAGATATGGTACCCCTGACTGGCCAGACTGGGCAAAGGGGGTGTGTTGCAACTGATCAAAGCCAGGCAAATCAACTCTTGCCTCCGGTAGATGGAAGAAAATTCATGGAGCATGTGGGGATGCTTGACATGTCTTTATTGATGGGTGGGCGACCACACATGCCACAAGCTGCACACCTCCCTAGAGGGAAGGCCCTACCTGTTTAAGTACTAGAGGAGAACAAAGCCAGAAAACTGCCAAAACCTTACATAACATAACATAGTTCTGCTCATGCGAGCTCACTTTATTTTGGGAACAGTTTATTGGACCCAGTCTCAAAGCTATGAAAACACTGGTCATCAGACCCCTCCCAAGGCTACGGGAATGCTGCTCCTCTTAGTCACCCAGACACCTGAGTGAGGAAGCCAGACTGCCTCCACTTACCCTACGGGAGGAAGGGAGAAGGAAGGACTGTGTGTGGGGAGGTGTTTTGAAGGGCTTTGGGATTTTAATGAAGACATTAAGTCATCACTCTAAGTCTGTATAACTTTTGAATAAATAATTCCTTTCTTTTTCACTAAATTCTAGCATTGAGAACTGTAATTCCCTGGTGGCAGGCAAGGCAAACCTAGTAAGAGGGCACGCCAGGAAAAGAGAGGTCTATTCAGTAATAGTATATAGCTGCCTCCCCAGGTCTGTTCTGTAACAATAGGAATCATGCTCTGAAAACATGTCTCTTAATACTCTTCAGACTAAACATGACTAGGGGAAAACTTACCATATTTTTTGGACCATAAGATACACCTAGGTTTTAAAGGAAAATAGGAAAAAAAATTTTTAAGCAAAAAACATGGTAAAATATTTAATAGCATAAATAGCATAATATTTCACCAATGTAAATGTAAGCAGAACTCAACAGCTGCATTAACAACCATTATTTCTCCCAAATTTTTTTTGGAGGGAGTGCATTTTATACTCTGAAAAATATGGTACAATCATGCTAGAGTTTCCATTTTAAATTTACAACCATAAACTTAATAATGCCCACCAATTACACAATATTTTCTTGATTAATTACCACTCTACTTTTTAAACATAACTTTCTCCTTGACTATCAAATTAATATTCCTGCCTCACTCCTTCTCAGTTGAAGACCTTCCTTGAAAGAAATCAAGAAATCTGAAGCCATCAGAAAAATACTTCCACAGACTTTCTTAATCCAATTTACTCCTCTCTCAGCAGCCATAACCTATCCACTATCTTTCTTTTCCTATTTTCACAGAGGGACTGCCCATATACCTTCATAAAATTAATTCTTCACTTATTCCCTAGAATCCAATCCCTTTCATCTACTCATAGATGTCACATAAGCAAGTCTACATTTCTTATAGTATTCTCAAATTTTCCTTTCCCTGCTGGAACATTTCCATTAGCATATGAATATGCTATAAACATTCCTATCTTAAAAATCTCCTTATTTCACTTCCCTACCATCACCACCCCATTTCTCAGCTTCTTTTTGCAGCATATGCTGCAAAACATACTGGCTTCCTTTAATACCCCTTCTGTCACTCTTAAATCCATTCTAATCACATATTCATTTTCCCACCACCACTGCTTTGAAACCACTCTTTTTAAGACAATCTCTAATGTTCACATCTATAAATCTAGTGTCATTTCTCAGTTTTCATCTTATTTACCCAAGCAGCTGCATCTGACACAATTGTTTGCTACTTCATAACATATTCTTTCTTTGTTCAGCCTCAAGGATACCACTCTTGGCTTTCTTCCTTCCTCACTAGTCATTCTTCAGTCTTTGTAGTTTCTCCTCTTCCTTCTAACGTCTTAATGTTAGAATATTTCAAGGCTCTGTATTTGGCTATCGTTTCTTCTCTTCAGTGGTGTAATCCAGTCTCACAACTTTAGATTCATCACAATGTCAACCTACACAAATTTTCATCATTTTTATCATTTTTATCAGCTGAAGTCTCAGCTTCCTCCTGAACTCCAGACTCGGATCTTTTCCAGCTTCTTACTTGATATTTCTGCTTGAGTGTCTAAGAAACATCACAAATTTAAATGTCCAAAACTGAATTTCTAATATACAATAAAATCTACATGCTTCCAAATCTTCCCATATGAGCTGACAATCATCTCATCTTCCCAGTTGTTTCGCCAAAAATTTTTAGATTCACCTTTGACTTCTGATTTATCACCCAATATGCAATTTGTCACCAAAAATATATACAAACCCATCTCTTCTCATCATCTCCAGTGCTATCACCCTAACTTACCACAATTATTTTTATGAAATTTTACTGCAACAGCTTCCAAAACAGTTTTGTTTTGCTTCACTTCCATGCTTGCCAACTTGTGACAAGTAGATTGGTGTTTTTTTAAATGGTAAGTCAGATCACATTCCTTCTTTATTCAATACCCTGCAGTGATTCTTCATTCCCCTTGAGGAAAAAAGGTACAATCCTTAAAGCTCTCTAAAAGATTCTACATATCTGGCCCCATGACCTCTCTGATTCATCTTCTACCAGCTTTAACCTTCACTCACTCCACCTTCATTAAGCTAGCCTACTTGCTGTTCCTTGGACATGCCAGACATGTGAGAACCTTGGAGATTTTGCAGTTGGCTGTCCTCTCTTCCCCAGTTACCTACATGGCTAAGCTCTCCAACTTACTCAGTCTTTGTTTACATCTCTTTCTTAGGGTTGCCTACTCTGACCAATCTACTTAAAACTATAGTACTCACCTCTAAGCCTTATTGTTTCCCCTCTTCTGCTATATTTTTACCATATTAACTTTAAGAAATTTTCTAAATTACTTATTTATTATGTTTATTTACTATATTTCCCCACTTATAAATGAGTTTAATGAAGGCAAAAATTTTTGTCTGTTTTATTCATTGTTGATTCCTGCCACCTGGCACACAATTGGCTCAACAAATCTTTTTTGAATGATTGAATGAAAGTAAAATTAAATATATAGATGAATATTAAAAACAATATTATACTCAAAAAACAAGTCAGAAGAATACCTATGTTATTGTTTAATTTATATAAATATCAGGAATATAAAATATAAAAATATTTAGAGAGATATTTGTGATAAAACCTCTTTTAAAAGGAATGCTTTTTATATGAAAGTGACTAAGGTGAATATAATTGGAGACTTCAAATTACTATCTCTTAAGCCTGGTAGTAAGGACATAGGCAGTAGTTTTATTATTATGTAAACCATAGATAGACATAATATATTCTGTTTTGTATAGATAAAATTTTTCACAATAAAAATTAAAAACAAAACAAATTATACTTTTGTGTATGTGAATTTGGGGGCAAATTTATACCTATTTACTATATATATATATAAACATTGCTTTTATAACCTTAATTAAGTCTCAAAAACTTATTTCCACTATAGAGATGAGAATCTAGGGCTCAAGAGTAAAATAACTTCTCAAGTCATAAGACAAATCACTGGGAGAGTTAGAAGACCTGGATCTTCTGATTCATAGATTTGGATTGAAAAGTACAGTGATGTAAACACTGAGTTTACATAGGGTATATAGTTAATTTAGTGACTTTGAGAAAATGTTCAGAGCAACTTGATTAAAGATAAGGAGAAAATCTTAAAAGCAGCAAGAGAAAAGGAGACAGTTACCTACAAAGGAGTTCCCAGAAGACTGCCAGCTGATTTCTCAAAAGAAACCTTACAGGCAAGAAGGGGCTGGGAAGAGGTATTCAAAGTCATGAAAGGCAAGGACCTACATCCAAGATTACTCTATCCAGCAAAGCTATCATTTACAATGGAAAGGCAGATAAAATGCTTCCCATATAAGGTAAAGTTAAAGAAGTTCATCATCACCAAATGTTAAAGGGACTTGGCTAAGAAAAAGAAGATAATCAAATACATGAATAGTAAAATGACAACAAACTCACAGCTGTCAATAACTGAACCTAAAAATAAAAACAAAAACAAACTAAGCAAACAACTAGAACAGGAACAGAATCACAGAAATGGAGATCACATGGAGGGTTATCAGTGCAGAGAGGGAGAGGGGAGAATTGGGGAAACAATACAGGGAATAAGAAGCATAAATGGTAGATACAAAATGGACAGGGGGAGGTTAAGAACTGTATGAGAAATGGAGAAACCAAAGAACTTATATATACGACCCATGGACATGAGCTAAGGTGGGTGAATGCTGGTGAAAGGGGTGTACATGATGGAGGGGAATAAAGAGGAGGAAAAAATGGGACAACTGTAATAGCATAATCAATAAAATATATTAAAAGAAATATTAGAATTTACTTGACAAAATAGAGTCTGTCCTATGTGTATTTTATGCATAACTGAACAGCAAACAATGCTATTGTATTTTCTTTCAATGAGTACTGAAGTAAATCTAGTAATGTACTAAAAAAAATAGCAAATAAATACTTAATGTGTTCCATATACATGTACTATTCTTAATCAGTTTCCCTTAATTTCTTCAAGTTAAATTTAAAAGATAATCTACTGATATAGTTTTCCCCATGTAAATAACATGGTACTCAATTTTATCATAATCATTATTGATAACACTTTATTTCTGAGGATAAGAAATCCAAACAAAGGTGTTTTCTAATGGTAAGAAAATCAACATCTCATTTATTTGTTCATGTAGACTAGGCACAGATGAGAGTGTAGGGACCAACCAGTACTCCTAATTTAATTCTTCATCTGTTACACAGTATTCCAGGTGAACTGCTGTTTCTGAGACAGCCAAGAGGTTGTGAATCAAATCTGGTAATCTCATTCTTTGCATGTACAGGCACGTTTTAGTAACAGGAGAGTCAGCGTAAATGAATCTATTGATCTTTTCAAAATTCGACTACAAACCAATTTAGAATCAGATATATTAGATGTCAAGTGCGGCAGTTGTAGCAAGATCAGTGACATAATTAAGAACACTGCTGAATAGTAGAAGGAAAATGAAAGGGTATTTTTTTCTCACTAAACAGTAAGAAATGCTAGTTGAATACCAATAATTTGGTTGCCTTTGAAAGTACAAGTCACATTAATATGTAAGTCACTTAATGATGTTTAAATTCTGCCTATTTGGCACCGAGACTCTCTGACAGGTTATGTAATAAAATACTCCCAAGGAAATGTTCCTTAAAAACTTTTTATTTAGAAACAGCACTCACACTCTCTTCCATAATATGTCACACTGATTTTTCACTACCTTTCTAAATAAAATTTCATGTTAAACATTTCCTCTGGGAGATCATACAAAGTACAAGAAAGCAGTATCCTGCTAAACTGATATTTATGAAACCACCTCATTAGGGAAAAAATGGTAGTTGCTTATATGACCAGATTAAACACAAATGGCATAGCCTTCCTTTTCCACTTTTACGCACCCAGCAGTCTGCTTGGCATACAGATATAGAAGTGTCTTCAATTACTTGTATCCTAGCCATTCACTATTTTATCTATCACAGTGCAGTATAAGCTATCATTCAGTTCAAAACAAAGAATTCAACTATTTGAATATTTATGCTTTTGCTTACCAGTCGGTCTCTAATTTTTCTAAATGTATCGATTACCTTTTCTAGGCAGATTGCACTAATTGTCAACCTAAAATCTACCGTACAAATTCCTTTATTCTATGTGTTCTCCAATTCCCTACTTTCCCTTGTTAGCCAACCCTCAGGAAAGAGAAGTACATATTTGCCATTTTATTTTCTCATTTCTCTATTATTACCTTTACCCATCCCTTAAAATTGCTGTAATGATGGTCACTCTTTATTTGGACTATACAGAGAACACTTTGCTATCTCTGGTATATTATGCATACATTGTTGACCTCTCTTAAAATATTCACTCACTTGGTTTCCATGACCCTGATCTTGAGCTCTTTTAATCATTCCAGGTCAATTATTGCTTTCTTTCATAGATTATTCCTCAGGTGCTCACCAAAGGAAAATTGGTTATGATACCTCCCAGAACATTCTTAAAGGAAGGAAAGAGGAATGCTCATCCTCACTCCCCCCCCCCACTAGATAGAATGGAGATGTGATATCTGGAGGTAAAGGAGTTCTGTTGGCCATGAGGTTAGTTCATGTGTTGAGGATGGGGGATCAACAAGATAGCAATCATTAATGATAATGTGGTTGCTCTACTAGCCCTTGTATTCTGTGTTATTTATTTTAGGATGTTTGATATCTCAGGAGACCTTGCTGGTTGAGGAGACTGCTCCTTCAGGGGCTAGTTAATTCTTTTTGTTTGAAATCATCACCCAAGGATATATTCAGTGATATTTGAAAAATAGGAAGGAAGAGAGAGAGAGACATGAATTGGTTGCCTCCTGCAGGCACCAGGCACTGAACTAGGGCACACTGCAATCTAGGCATGTTCCCTGACTGGGAATTGAACACAGAATCTTCTGGTGTACGAGAGGACACTCCAACCACTGAGCCTTACCAGACAGAGTGGGGTTAGCTAATTCTTAAAGACAATGAGCAACTTGCCTGCTAACATCCATTTCATATGGAAACCGATCGATACTTAGTCCACATCCCAAACCACCATCTTAACTAACTCTCACACGCCAAGCCAATATTTCTCCTGTCCAAATCAACCCAGCACCAGGTACCAAACAAGTAAGGGCATCTCTTTTGCTCCAAAGCCACCAGGGTTATGCAAACTAGACAATTGTAAACTGTGACCCCAGCCCTGCCTTGCCATCCCCATAGAAAACCCAATGAAGCTATGACCTTATTCTTTTCCCTTGCTTTTGCTTCTGCCTTCTGAACAATTCTGGTGATTCCTCCATGTGGCCCTGCATGGCATGCCATGCCTTTCATTTCTAGAGGAACTATAAGTAACAATAAATTTTTCATGAAATGACATTGACCTCTCCACATTGTTGTTTGATCACCTTTATAAATTAAGAGCCAGGCAAAAGTCAGCCCTGGATTACTTTATTTCTAAACTTTATTGATATGAAAAAGACATATCCTCTATCTTGTTTAAATTACTGTGTTTTTTTCAGTTAAATATTTACATATTTACATTTACAGTCAAATATTCTAACATACACATATATCAGTGGTATATTCCATTGGAACACAGCATGTTCAAATCTTGCTCATTTTTCTGTCTCACTGAAACCTGTTCTTACTCCTATTCTTTCTTACAAGATGATATTACCATGACATAACCACAGTCCTTCAAACCAGAAACCAAAGGATTATCCTAGAATCATGTTTCACCTTCTTGGCTCACATTTAACAAATACCTAATTTTTATATTTTACACACTTAAATATTTCTTGCTACATTTTTAACCTCCTTTGTATGTCAACTGTCTCTGCTTGCACTTCTATCCTGTACTAATAAATAACACTTAAAATAATATACACATTGTCTATTATGATCTAAGAGGCTTATGCTTCATCTTATTCTTCTACCTTTACAACTTTACCTTTTCCATTATTTTCTTCCCTTCCTACCCTCCAAGCTCAATGCTCTCCTTTCTATCTCTTAAAAAATATTGATTTTATTCCCATCTCAGAGTCTACACTTGCTGTTCACTCTGCTTGAAGGACTAACCCATTCTCCAGGCCCTTCACATTAACCATCACAGCCAGTAAAGGGGAGGACATTTTCAAGGACTTCAACTATCATATTTGGGTTCCCCCAATAGACAGAATAAATAAATAAAAGCACAGGATCAGGGCATGAAAGCCAAGCAAGTAGAGACTTTAAGAAAGGAGTGAGGAGTCAACAGTGTGTAATGCAGCAGAAAGGGCCCTTTGTATGATAATGGTCATTACTCCATAAACAGCTGTATACAAGTCAGAAGTTCCTGCCAGTTGTTAATTGTATCTACTCTAATTATACTTTCAAGATATGACAAAAAACTGTAAATGAGCCTAAAGACAAGTAGAATATGCTTTGAAATGAACTTGGGCCAAGACCCCAGTCTACCTGAAGGATCATGATGTTGTTTTAGGACCCCTAACAACAGTGTCAGTTAAGACTCCAATCCTGTTTACTTACCACAAAGCCAATCTTCAAAAAGCATCAGGCTTTTTAATGAAAGGATCAAAAAGGTGTTTATTTTATATACTTCTATTGGTGTTGCAGTATTCAAGAGGTCCTCGGACCACCTACAATCAATGGGCTCAGGAACTGTGAACTTAGATGTAAAAATTGAATGAAAGGTAACAGTTTTTCCATTGCAATATAGTTGACACCAAATTTCTATTTGTCAGCTTTATATTTTTAATTATACAAGAGAGAAACACCCTAGTTATCTCTATCACTTAATTGTTTAATAAGTACAAAATCTCAGTTTGGTTTAATGAAAATGTTTTGAAGATGGATGGTATGGTTGCACAACTATCTTAACTGACACAGAACTATACACTTAAACATAATTAAAATGCTAAATTCTGTACTATATACTTTTGCCATAATAAAAAAAGCAATTCAGAAATATAATCCTGATAATTATCATCACCCCAATCCAATTATGTACAATAATTATGTGACATCAAGTGTACTTTTCTTGACCTCAGAGAGCATAGTTGTAATAACTGCTTTAAAATATTGTCTGATACTCACAACATTGAGTCATCTAGTGGTTGGTGTGTGCATATGCATGTGTGTGTGCATGCACTTTTCTCCTGGGAATTGGCCACATTTTCCTGATTCTTTTCATTTTGAGTAATTTTGGGTTATATTCTACTATTATGAATGTTATGCTGCATAAGTGATAGGCCTGTTATAATACTACAGAGAATGTTGATGTTTCTATTTTAGGAGGCATCCAACCAGATTAGGTTCATAACTTAAGGACTGTTTACCTTCTGTAGGGCTAGTTCAAATTTCCAGTTAGTTTTTTTTAAACTTTTGCTGCATTGGTTTGAGTCTCATGCGTGTGACACTTGACTTGTTCAGGTGATTCAAATTTCAGTTAAGCTCCATAGGCTTTAGCTATATTTCAGTGGTGGTGTTCCATGCATACACAGATGCATAGTGCAGGGATTATCTGAGACTACTTCAGGTTAATACACAGAATTAGGAGAACCTTCTTTGTCTCTGTCTCTGTCTCTCTCTCTTCCTCTTTCTCTCTGTTCTCTATTGATTTCCTCCAAATCTCTGGTCAACTACGGCTCTCTTCTCTGATTTCTCTGTTCACAAAGATGGAATTTATATCTATTTTATCTATATGTGCCATTGTACATGTACAACCCCATGCTGGTTCCTGGAAAGAAAGGCAGAGAAATGTATTTTCTTAACAGAGAATAAATCAGAGGATGGTAGAAAAACAGATTTGAATGAAACAAGATTTTGCCCATATACTGAAATATTCTAAAGCAAATCTCAGATAGCTATCACTTTGCTTATAAATACTGCACTTGAAAATTTTAAAGTGCATTTAAAGTCAAAACCTAGATAAAACAACAAATGATATTATATGTCTAAAAGCTTGGTGTTTTCCAGGAATGCAGACATGGCTATCATTTAAAACTATTATTTCTCATGATGTAATTCATGTCAGATAAGTCCAATTATTCATGTGAGAGACCAAAGAGCCAGCCATTGTTCTGTGCATGTTTTGATCTCCAATAGAGATTAAAAGGCACAAATCAGAGCCAGGAATCAGGGATCAAAGTTAAAGAAACCTAGAATTTGACATGAATGACGTACTGAATAAGATGAAGAAAAACAATTTCTTCCTAATTTAAAACTCAGAAAACCCCTGAAAATCTAGAAGATACAGTTCCTGGGAAATGAGCTGATGCTTCTTCAACATAACAACACCAATTTCTGGCAGTGTTTTTTAATCCATAGATCTTTCATAACAAAACATTTTAAGAGAGCTGTCAATATGTTCCCTCTAGCATGCTTCAGATCTTTCTCTCTAAAGTAGAATATGCCTTGAATTCTTAGGAAATAATTTAAAATAAAATTGCCAATAAACATTCTAGACACTTACTTTTGAAGTGATAGTCAACCTAGAATATTTTGTGATTCTATTTTCAGAAGATATTGAAATCCCTCTGTTTATATTTTTTTCTGAAAAGTTTTCTACTTTTAATGTTTAAAAATATTTTATGTTTTAGTTTTATTTTTAATTACTTATGATATAACCAATTTGTATACAAAGCCATTTGTAAAAATTAGTTTTTGTACAGGTAATTTCAAATAGGAAACAATTATTCTGAACAAAGTAATGAAAATGGAAAATGTTATGGAATTTTCTATTTTCATTCTCTTCATGTTCCCTTCATATTATTGAATTTAAGTGTTATAAATCAGCCCATAACTGGTATCCTAACTGAACATTTTGTATCTTCAAGCTAAAAACCAAATAGTTTAATTCATTTACCTATACATTTTTTATATAAAGTAAAACAAACACAGTAGAGAACCACTATAATTTGTTAGCGGATGAGAATGAGCTTGACTCATTTAAAAGTTGTTTAATAGAGAATGTATTTCTCTTGAGATGGCATTAGGTGTAATTTTTAGACCAGTTAACTGCTGCATAATTAAAGTTTCCAAATGTGCCAGTGGTGCTCGAACTCCCCCAGCCCTGGGAGTGGTGACTAAGCTATCCAAGTAAGGTAAGCCATCCCATCAGCAGCCCCTGAATTGGCTTCACAGCTACAGCACAACCCTGGGCGAGAAGTACTAAGATTCTACTTAAAGAATATATTTCCCTCAGACCCCACAAAAGTTATAAGGATCAAACTGGAAACAATGCATACATCTATTCTCACATTTTCTATGGCATGAACGCACCTGGGTAAGCATAAATAACTTTAGAGAGCACTCAGAGCTGACATTTAACATTCCCAGGAAAATGCATGAACATGGTTTAGTGCCTTCACAGAAATAGTACAGCCTACACAGTGCTTCGCATAGGTGTAATTTGCCAGTTTTATCACACATGGGAAACAGTACTATCTACTGCAAACATCCCCTTTGGATAAAAAACTAACCAAAAATATTGTTAAATATTAATCTCAGTTGAGAAAAGTTAAGAGAAGGTCAATAGTTAAATGCAGTTGTTCCAGTCGATTTTCCCCAACCACACTGGGGAGAGAGGGAGAAAAGAAGAAAACTTTGAGGGGGAGGAGCTGCAGGGGAGATGGAAGGGAGGGAAGGGAAAGAAAATTTAAACCATGTATTTATTTCCCTCAAAATCTCAGTTCTGTTTTATTCTGATAAATCCTATAGGTAGTTACATTACCTAGATTTCCTTTGATCTGATGTAGAAAATGCACAAGACTTTACAACAGAATGTGTTTATAAAGGGATCACCAAGTATACTTTTTGCATTCTTATAGTATTCAAATATGGCAACATAAAAGAATTAGAGTTTAATCTTCCCTAGATACATTACAATTTAAAGTTTTTAAGCATCTGTAAAATTTGATATGCTCCTACTTGATTGATGGAACTTTAGGTTTATCTTTGCACCTTGTGGCTTTTTATAGATATTTCTCACACCTTGGAGTAAGTAAGGACTCTACCTAGAAGGCAAATCAGCCAAAATCATGTCTCACCAAGCTATGGACCCAGGGTTACTTGATTGAGTCCTGCACAAAATGTTTAAATAGACACTTTACTAAAACAGTTATATGAATGACTAATTAGCATATTAAAATATACTCAATAACATTAGCTATGAAGGAAATAAAATTAAGATTATAATGAGATACCACTTCACAAGCCCTAGAATGACTAGAATCAAAATAACTGACCATACTAAGGACTAACAGTACTGAGAGGATATGGAGCAGTTGGGGCTTTCATACATTAATGGTAGGAAAAAAGGAGTCTGGCTATTTAATTGTTAATACAATGAGAACAGTTTGCACAATATCCATGTAACCTGGCAGCCAAAGAGAGTGGAATGGAATGAGTGTGCATGAATAACAACAACTACACTGTACTAGTCAGTGGGGGTAGTAGACGCCATTGAGTGAGCATGGGTACTGTGTGGCCATCACATTCAAAATGAGCAACCAGAGTAATGAATCTGCATCAAATTTTGCATTAAGCTTGAACATTCCTCCACAGAAAAGTATTCGGCTGACTCAGAAGGCTTTTACAGACAATGCAATGAGTGCAGCACAAATAAAAGTGCAGCAAAAATGCTTCAAAGATGGTTGAGAATCTGTTGAAAGTGATTCACATTCTGGAAGGTCTGCAACAAGCAGAACACCTGAGAACGTGGAATGGGTATGAACTTCAATCAGTAGAGATCAGCGACTGACAGTGCAAGAACTAGAAGCTGACCTAGGGATTCCCAAAACTGCAGTGTATGAGATTTTGACACAAGATATATGAATCTGTCGTGGCAAATTTTGTTCTGCAGCTTCTGCTACCAGACAGAAGGAACATAGTACTGTAGTTGCTAATGATTTGGTTCAAACCATTACCAATAAACCAGATTTCCTCAAGAAGATCATAACTTTGAAAGGGACTGAGGCACCATTGTCTTATTTACAATGTCTCTTATATCTTGTATCTTCTTCAATAAATGTCTCTATTTTTCATATTATGGGGCTGGATATTATATAACTAAAATGCCCATTAACATTTAATTGGAGCAAATAATAGCTAGTGGTGGGCAGAGTTTAAGGGATCAAGGGATTGAGCAAAAAGAAAAAGGACTCATAGTTGTGAACAACAATGTAGTGATTGCTCGTGGGAGGGGATATAAGAGGACTAAATGGTAATGGGAAAAAAATACAATAAGGATTGCATTTTTAAAAAATAAATAAAGCTGGGAAAAATAGAGGACAGCAGGAAAAGACCAAACATGAAATGGACTAACTCCATAAAAAGCCACAGGCATGAGTCTTCAAGAGTTGAGCGGGGTCACCAGGAGTTGGAGCCGACTTGACAGCACATAACACAAATATTCGTAAAAGGGAATACTAGTTTGCAATGAAAGACGGCAAACAATTGACACACAAATGAATCACAAAAGCATTAGGCTGAATGAAAAAAGCCAGACACAGAAGATTCTATGGTGTATGATTCCATTTATATGAAACTCTAAAAAAGGCTAATATAAACTACAGTATCAGAAAGCAATCGCCCAGTACCAACAACAAGAAAAGTGTTGGGAGACTAACTCCAAAAGAGCTTAAGGGAATTTTGGGGATGATGAAAATGTTTATCTTAATTGGGTTTTTGGTTGAATGTATACATTTCTCCAAACTTATCAAAACTGTGGGTTTATCGTATTATATGGAAATTATGGTATCTTCAAAAGAATATTTAAGAATCCTATATTGTATTTTTCTTTAATAATTTTGACTATTTGCTACCATTTTGTGTGCACATTTTACATATACCATCTCATGTAACTCTTATAAAACACACCCATAGATAGATATTCTTGTTATCATCTCAAAGATGAGGAAATGGGGCTAAAAATATTAATAGCCTAGCCTTAGATAATATAGTTAGTAAGTTGTTGCTGTATGTTTGAACTTAATTTTCTCAGAACCACCATTCCATACTATCCCCCTGCAGCACCTTAGGCTTTATTTTAACCATAATGTACAACATAACACTAGTTTCTTTATCATATTACTGTACTGATATTTTATTTTAGAAGTTGATATAAAATTTATCCATGACTTCCTTTGAAGCAGAAGAATTTATTGCAATTATATTTTCCCTGACCTTCTTATTGGCTCTGTATTATCTCCTAATTTTTGTTTCTAAACTAAACATTTATAACTAATAAGTTACAATGTAGGTTAAATTACTTTAATTCTCCATCAACTATCTAAAAAGAAAATGCCTTTTGATTTTGTGCCACCTTTAATTACCTATGCTCTCTAAATAATAGTTGGTGTTGATGTTACACTGATTTAAGAAATTATGAACTTTCTTTTGTTCCCTCAGCGATGAATTATTTTATTGTTTATGCTTGTAATGTTGAAATATACCCTTTCACCAATACACAGAAAGACTTATTTGATGAGGATCAGATTGTATTGTCAGTTTTGCACATGGCTCCTATGTGCCTTGCACATGGCACAAGTTTTCGGTTTAGCCCTTCTAATCATTCATTTTAAACTTCTTGGTTCACCCTACTATAGTGAATATATGCTGATACCTAACTAACTGAAGGCTCTATAAAGCACTGTATTTTATTAGCTATGTTTTGTTCTAACAAGGACAAAGTTTACTGATATTTTACTGTATATGAAAAAAAAACCTTTATATAGACAAAACTCCTATAAAAAGTTCAAATAGTAAGCCAGCAAGCTTCAGCAACCTTTAAAAGAGTGTAAAATTAGGAGTCATGTTAAGTGGAAATACTTGGCTGTCTGAAGTTACGTAGAAATCAAATTGTTTAATTCTAAATGTGGTTGTCTTCCATTGTCTTTTTAACAAACTTAGTTCTTTCTAAATATTTTTATATTCAGTATATCACATCACAGATAAATAATGGATAATTGGTTTATTTCAACAAATAAATTTGGAGTTCTGGCCTCAGGCAAGTGTAATATTAGTAATAGGAAGTTTTCTATGTCATCGAAGTACAAATATTCCACATTACTGCTCCTCTTCTTCTTAGTTCCTCTCACTGAGGTCCAGAGGAATGAGTCCTCTCGGTGTCTTCTCATCTGTCACATGTTTAACCTTTAACTGCATCCTGACTTTCTCTGTCCTGTAACTACCTCCTGTGTATGTGGCCTCTCACTGCACCCTGACTATAAGCTACTGGACAATAGGGGCCTTGTCTTCATCTGTTTTCATGAATGTTAGATAAATTAATATATAAAGATAAGATTCCAGGAAACTAAAACTACCTAAAGTTATTTTTAACAAAATTATGTAATTGAACCTTGCTGACAATAATACTTAAAAAAAAAAAAGTTTACTCTTTTAGAGTAACTGGATATTTGGGCTGTCTTGTATTCTACCTGGGTCTAAAATCAACTATAATCTTGACCTGGAGAATTAAGAGCCTAGTCCAGTATGCGGCATATCCATGAGTCAAAACAAGACACATTAGAGATGTTATTTTCCTTGTACATCAGTTTAAATAGCTGGGTCTTTATTACCATCCTGTGTTAGGCAGCAATTTTACATTGTGAAGCATCATGTTTGGAAGATATTATTACAATGATCTTACACATCTATTTTTTACAGCCCCTCAGAAAATTTCAAGTTCTGCTGCCCTCCTCTTAACATGGGAGCCCAACAAATACATGCACTTACTGTCATCTCAAACTACTCATGGGAGAACACTAGGAATAATTATAAACATATTATGGAGTCACAACTGACTTTAAAATGTAGAAATAAGGTAGAACAGAGAACTAGCAGACAACATCCTTTCCTACCTGCACTGCCCTCAATACATTTCCTGAGATGCAGAATGCCACACTGTATTCAAAGGCATGACAATTCTTTGTTTTATGGGGCAATTCTATGAATCCATGAATTGTTTTAAATATTTAGGAGCCTTTTGATTCCCTTGGTGGCTGAAGTCAAGTGACTAGGGCCAAGTGAAGCTATCAAAATTGGTGCAGAAGGGAAGGCATAGGGTCTCAATTACATAGGCCTTCCTCCCTTTAAGGAAAATTAGTGTATAAGTGTAACCTTCAGATTATATATTATCATACATATGCATATATATTATTACCCAGGTTATATGTTACCCAGTCCAGCTGCCAGAGCTGACAAGACAACAGGAATTTAGAAAAGAAGTTCTACTTTGGGTCAAGATGGAGGAGTAGGTAAATGCCATGCTCGCTTCCTCCCACAACTACATCAAAATTACAAATAAATCATAGAACAATCATCCTTGAGAACTACATGAAGACTAGTTAAATGGAACTCTTATAAGTAAGGATATAAATAAGAAACCATGTTAAATGTGGTAGGAGAGGGCAGGGATGCAAAACAGTCTGGTCCCACACCCACACATGACAGTTAAGAGTTGGGAGGGAGATCTAAATTGCAGACATTCCCTACTGGAAAGCAAGGAGTCCGAGTCCCACACCTGGCTTCCCAGCCCCACCAGTGCCAAGAGGAGGAGTCTCTAAAATAGCTGACTGAGAAAATTAGAGGGACTCAGTACAGGTGAGATGGAGGGCTGCTAGAAACCTGGGCATCCTCTTAAAGGGACTGTGCATAGACCCATTCACTCAAAAACACTCACCCTAAGCTCCAATGAAAGGCAATGGCTTGAAGAGCAACAGGGATATAAAGGAGAAATTTAATTATCTGGCTTCAAGAAGAGGAGGAAAGGGAACCTCCATCATTTTGTTCCTTTGCTGAGCCCTCCTCCCCCCAAAAGAATATACAAACACAGGTAGAAACAAAGTCTGAGTCTCCAGTAACTCTGCTAACATTACTCTTGCCCCACCCTGGTGATTTGCTGAGACCCCATTCCACCTCTTTAAGAGGCTAACCCACATAAGGAGCCAGCCTGGACCTGAGTTGCAGACTTTCCTAAAACCTCTCAATGGTTCACAAACCATGAACAAGCAGCACCTGGACTTGGCATGCCATGTACCTCTTACTAAGTGACCCCAAACCTGGCATTTAGTGGCAGCTGGCCTCAGTTCATAGTATAACCACTCCCAGGTGCCTCAAAGCCCAGCACAGGCAGCTACCAACCAAAGATCACTTTGAATCTCATACCAGGTGACCCCGGGTAGCACACAGGCAGCAGCTGATGTTGGCCTACAACAGAATCCCCTCCCCAAGAGGCCCCAAACCAATATACCAGAAGGCCAGCTTCAAACCACACCAAAGCATCACTAAATTATTGCTACAAATGACACACCTGTTGGGAACTGCCCCACCTGGTTTCAGAAGCTGTAACCCCTCATGACTAAGGCTGAGTAAAAAGACCTTGGAACCATCAGCCACTAAGGAGACAAAACGTATTCTCCCAGCAGGGGCGCAGCCTCTATCCCCTCTACTTCCCCCCTGCTTGGCCTGGGCAGATGACTGATTAAAGGAGATATAAAATATAAGATTCCTCAAGGGAGGAACAACCTAAGACAGACATAGTCATGAAGGGACCATCAGGAAAGGAATTAGGGGACTATAGAAAAGGGGTGATGGACCTTTACCCCTCGGCTTTGCTATAGCCTGAGTCCTCATTCTATCTGTAACAAGTCTCCTAATCTCCTGGCTGCCTTACTTCCCCAACTGACTTAAGCCTGAAACAACGCCAAAAAGC